>CM017781.1:39044779-39086988 GCA_008121275.1 Drosophila lowei | reverse complement strand
GTTCTACTTTCAATTATTATGATGGCAGAGGGAATGTCACCCCTCGAGTCCGCCCATCAAATTACGGCTTGTCCTTGAGCAGAGTCGGGAGATGGGGATCAAACGAAAATGAGGAAATGGAAAAACTTGACTGTATGGCTGGCCTTTTGGATACCCTTAAAGATCCATTGTTTCTAATGTGTATACGGAATCAGCTTCAATAATCTTTCGATTGTTTTTGTACAGAAAGTTACATTGAGAGCTATCTAAATGTATAAAATTGTCTAAAAAAAGCTTCTGTTTCAAGTTTCTGCCAGATAGTTCTTGAAATAAAGATTTCAATGCTGATCAGAAAAATGTACTCGTACACACTAAAAAAAATCAGAAATTATTTCTTTGTGGCAAACATCTTCTCATAATCGTAATACAATAGACTTTGAAAGGGTGTTTCAAAAGGGGAGCGTTTATCAATTTGGTTTTTCCTTTTCCGCGCTTATCTACATTTCTAGAACACCATGGTTCGGGTGTTGGTTTTATGGTCAATTTTAGATTTTATATTTTCTCAGCTTCGCTTTGTTATTGTTTTTTCTTCTCTTTCACCCTCGCAGTCTTTTTCCCCGTGCAATTGAGTTGAATCGCGGTTTTATTTTTGCATTTTCTTCCATTTTCCGTTTGATTTTATCCGCTGCTTCAACAACTTGTTTGCTTTCACCTTTCCACGCTTTTTGCAGTTTTATTGGTGAGATTCAGAATCAAGTGGGGTTTTTGTTCCCCTTTTGCTTGGGGCGTTGCACGTGTACATAGAAGAATTTGTTGTTCTATGTTGTGGCATAAAGCATAGTGAGATATTTTTTGGGTTCGTATGAAATGTGCAAATTGGTAGCATTTGTCTCTATGGTTATAGATAAACATCTGTAATTGCGACTGCCCTTATTTCGCCGGTAATGCTCATGGGCAGAATTTTCTTACAAAAGGATAAGCCAAAAGGAACAAACATATAAAGCACATAAAGGAAAGTGTTGCCACTTGAAAAGATTAAGGAGCCAGCTTAAATTTGTTCTCCGTTTATAATTTTATTATTTCCATATGTAAATATCCCTTTTTAAAGATCGCTCAAGCAAAATCCATTCATAAATAAGGTTTAATATGCCAACAATGACGGTTTTTTTAGATGGCGATGGCCCCCACCCAATGCCAGGTGTCGGGAACCTACTATCAAGTTCAATAAACGAAACGATGCCTGATATTATGGATGTGGATATGGGTTCTGGCATTTATGAGGGTCTAATATAGTTTATGCGTGCTCTCATAACCCTTCACCATTCTTTTAAACAGATTGCTAGGCGAAATTTTTCAATAAATTTGATTTTATTACATAATTCATGTGCTGTGCTTAACGGGGCGTATATATATTCCGAGAACACAATTAAAAAAGTAAACCGTACGTGGCATACTTTCCGGAATGAAATCAATGGGCACATTTGGGTTTAGGTGTGCAGAAACATTTTTTGAATAAAGAACAAATGAAATATATTTGACAGAGGTTTCCACTTTACGTATTTCCATAAACGAAAATTTTTGATAAATTATTTCCTATATTTTTTGATTCAAAGAACCGCGTTCAATTGAATTGCATTCAACATTAGATTGGGAACATTCGTATAAAAGCGGTCTCTTTAGAATTTTAATTACAATAGCCTAATATTCTGTTGCATTTTGAAAAGGACTGCAGCTGATGATGATGATGAACAGATTAGCAAATTTACATATTATTTATTGTTTTTCCCCCACATTTTTATTATAACTTCCAATTTTATGGAAATTAAATTACTCCAAAGTCCTTCATTTCGATTTTGTTAGCTTTTTATGGCTAAAGAAACATTAATTTGCATTTATTTTATGATTTAATTTTCCAAATGGATTTCAATCAGTAGGAAATAGTCAATCTTTATGGCTTCCTTTTAGCCAATCACGCTTCCGGAATATCAGTTAAAGTCAATAAAAACATGTCATAATATTCAGTTTGATGTATTTATTCGAAAAATGTGCGGCTATTTTTACTAAATAAAATGGAATGCGATGATACCATTTGACTTGAATGTATAAAAGCGAGAAAAATAATACATAAACGGCTAAATTCATTAAAAAATAAAATCTCAAATATATTTGCTTGAAAAATATACATACATTTAACTGAGACTCGGACTGGGATATATGTATGTATCTGTTGGGATATATCCTTCACACTCTGCGTACCCATCACTTGTGCTCGTAAAACTAGTTTACAACCCTACGATTCTTAGAATCCTAGATTATCTCTTGGAATATACGCAGTCTGGTTAGGGAAAGTGAAGCCAAATAAATAATTTTCTCAAAATGTTAAGCCAATGATAAGGTATAATGTTTTTCTAGTACTAGTTTGTTAAAGCATCATATAAATATTCTTTAGCAGCAAATTTTCATTGTTTTCTTTCATTCCCTTTTTCCACAAAACAAAGGGGGCTCTAATTTATCCCAGAAATTTGCCAGAAGAAACCCTTTTTATAAGCAAGTAAGCGATATGAAATTACCAAAGGTATGCGTTGGGTGGCCCATTAAGTGGGGCAAGCGGAGAGTGACACTTCACAGCACGCAAATCGCAGACATTAGCTGTCACCTGGGGGAAAACGAGAATCTGGGCTCATCATTGCACCCGTGTGGCCAGAACTCGCCTTTCTGGGGCAGACAATAGGGACACAGCCAGCAGCCAGTGCTGCAAGCTCACATTTTAAATCAGGACTGTATTCTGCTTTCACATGCATACTTATATATCGTATGCGCATATTCCATTTTTATCTTTTCCTGTAATTCGATTCGATTTCCATGGTCCCTGTGCGACGTAAGTAATTTTATTGCTGCCTTTTGACTGCTAACAGTGGCAGCTCCTGTACCTGTTCCCTGCCCTCAAAAATGCTTGTCGATTTCATTCCCCATTTGAAAGCTGAACACTGAACCGAGCCAATTTACCTTTACGCAAAAGATTTTCTCTTCCAATGCAAATCGAAGTTGTGGCAATTGCCTTTTCCTTAGATCTACAAAGATAGGCATTTCATGTGGCAACGCCACAGAGCATCCAAACTGCACACCACGCATATGTCCGATGGGAAAACCCCTAATGGCACCTTTGGGAAGTAGGGCACACCTCGTGGGCTTCCACAAAAGCAGTATTATGCGAAGATTCTCGAAATTTGTTAGTAAGTTTTACTATATACATATGTACTGGTGTACATATAAATTTCAATTTTGGCCCATCCATTGTCTACGTGATGCGACCCTTCCATCAAATTTACATCACTCAATTACATGGCTTCGCTATCATATCTCCATGGGGTCACGAAGATACAAAAGTAATCCTATACTACCCTAAAAAAAAGCGTATTTTCATCCCTGCAAAAAAATTGCCACCAAAATGAATTATTTCGCTTGAATTTTGTGTATCTCTGAACTTGGAGTTGTTGATTTTTCACACGTTTTCCTTTGAGCCAAGCAAATAGTTTAGGTTTCCTTTGGTGCCACAAAAAATTGATTGACGACAGAGGAAGTGGATTTTCGATAGGTCGTTTATTTTTTTTTCAACACAGCAGAAGTGTTGCATACTGTGGGAAGTTTTTTTCCGAATAAATCTAGTATTTGCATCAGTACTTTTTCTCTGCTCCAGCACGGGCCAACAACTGTTGACGTCTTCCTTTAAAAAGGTTAATTGCGTCGCTCTAATGTCTTTGGCCAACCATGTGCGTGGACTACGTGTTTCGTTTGCCAAAGCAGCCGACCGTATAGGATAACAGCCACCAAAGATTTGCAAGGAACACGTTTTGTTTTATTTTTTTTTTTCAAGACAGGAAAATGCTCTCGATCTACGTGATGCTCGTCCCTCTTCGGTGTCAATGTTACCCCTAATGGGTAGTAAATGGTTTTATTTCTATTTAATTTTTGATGCAGCTTGAACAGTTTTTAGCGTGAAAAATGCTTTAAAGAATTTGAGTTATACCTACATATATTTGAATTTTAGTGAGGCATTTGCTTTAAAATTGCTTAATTTGCTATTCAAAAAAAATATGATGGCTTCTTCCTTCTCACAATTCTGATGAAAGCAATGCGCTTTGCTTTTATATTTGGGGGAACAAGACCTGTTCTAGTTTTATAAGGGAAAACTGCTTTTTTGTTTCCTGGTCATGCTTTAAGAGGTCCACACTTTACTCACTTCCCATTGTGTAATCAAGATTAGCATTCGTCAGTTGTTTGTCCATTTTGCTCGGCCATTTGCTTTGCCTTTAAGTTTTCATTTCCGCTCGAAGCACTTGACTGTCGTCGCCTCGTGTTACCGCCATGGAAATGTCATTTCCGTCACGCCGAGGCGCCTGGAAGAGGGCCAGCGTCAAACCGTCTTTGTCGTCGTCGACGTCCGTCATCGTCCCTAGCGCTTCCGCGTCATTTACAGAGTTTCTCTGGTTTTTCCCATGTTGCTCCTCTGCACACCAGTTGACGTCTGGCTCGGTCGCCACGTTGATGATGGCTTCATAAAAACTGCTATCGACTGCAAATTTTTTCCTACTGATTTATTAATGTTGACAATCGAGGATGTCGGCTGACAATGGACCCCCTATATTTATTAAACCCTTTTTAATGGAGTTCCGTGACTCATTTTGAGAGTAAACTGAAGTCATATTTACGAGTTCATTAAGTTTTAATGCTGCATGGTTTGTATCCTTCTGGATTTTCTTTTCAATGCGCTAATTAGGTTTCCATTTACTGCTTTTCCTTTCCTTATCCTTTCAGCTATAATTACCTCAATTCCCTCTCTGATTGCACTTTCCGTTTTATTTTGGTGTGAAATCGAGTTTGAGTGATGCTTAAATGAGTTTTTAATTCACAAAAAATGTGTATTTATATTCCCTTAGATTATTCAGTTTAAAAAGATACGTTTAGTGGAATAATTATGCTTGTGGATTAAATTTTATGAATGAAAGGGAATTATATGTATTGTCCTACGCGTGGGCGAGATTTCATTTAACTTACGTAAACATTTGGTTGCCGAAAGTAACTGCTAATATATCAACTGTACTGGAGATGTGTGTGATAATTTTCAATTAAATTATTGAGAACAACCTCATGCACTGATATCTCTTTCTTAAAGCTAACAAGGTCAATTGGTTGTTTTTCTGTTACCTGTACCATGCGTCTCACGTGTTCATCGGATGGATGTGATAAGGCGATAATTCACTCGATTTGTTTACCTCAAATTGCCCGTTTATTTTCGTTGGGTGTGCCACCTGAATAACAATTGCCGCTACCCCGAAAAGGGAATAATTTATAAGCGCCAATTCATCAGCTTCATGGCTCAATAGCTTTTTATTTACCTTTATGTTTCTATCTGAAAGTCCCTACTTAAACACGCACGCACTTTTTCAACATACACCCTCATGTACATATACTCGTTTGTGGAGCATATCAAATTTAGGCCCACTTCGCTTCCCGACTCTTCCTACTACATCCTTTTTGAAGAGAGCCTACGCATAAGACTTACGTCAGCCACGATAGCGCTGATACACGAATACTGATTTTCGACATCGAGGCCCCTGGATCATGCTGGTTTGCCACACTTTGGTTATGTGATGCCTGTATAAGACTGAATGCGAAACTATGCAGTTGCAAGACCGATAGAACGAATGCGATTATGATGACGATCAGCTCAAGCCTTATGTATGTTCGCATGTCTATAATTTCAAGACCGACAGAAATGAGTAAGAGTGATTGCGACGAGAATAGATGACGATAAGCACAAGACTAACTGAGGTCAGGCGGACCGAATTGCCCGTCCCCTAATGCAAGTGAGAGAACAAAAGAAAGAGAGCGCTTAGAGCAGCTACTGGGGGCTACTGCTAAGCCGAGCTGGCGCGATAGAGAGATAAATAGAGAAATAGAGAGCGAAAACACAGTCTAGGTGATGCAGCTGCAGTGACGAAACGAAGAAGGAGGTATAAAGAGACGAAAGAACGGCCGCTGCGGATTAAGAATATTTATGTACAGTGGGCAGGGCAAAAAGCGAACAATTTTAAAGACTTGGCTACCACTTCGAAACCCGACAGATTAGCTCCTGGAAATATTCAATTGATGAAGACCTATCATTGAAGGGTTCAATGTACTTTCTTCTAATTGCAAGTCAAACAATAATTGCCCTGCAGCTGTTTCATTTCCACAGCAAATAAGCCAACTGTAATTTCCTTTGAAATGGCACACCAGAACCAACCCAAAGCAAATGGAAAACCGACAAAAATGTTCCACAAATACCAGACCGTAATTCAATTGATGAGGGGAAGAGAAATCTCTGCTCCAAAAGCAAAAGCCAAACCGCTTGCTGGGTTTTGGTTTTGGGCTTGGATTGGTTTTTTCGACTGTTTTGGCCAAGCTTCGCCAAGGAAATATTTTTCTGAGGACTCTTCAGGGAGAAGTACTAACTAATTTTTATTTTTTGCTAGTAGAGCTAGTTTCAAAGGATTTGTTTTTTAAAATTAAGCATCAATTACCGAAAAATTAATTCTTGGAACTCCCCGAACTTAATTGAACCATAGCAACCTTTTACAGAGCCATCAGTCATGGAAACGATGCACTCCAGCATTATTTGAGGTCATGGCGATAAATATATGGTGCTCCCAGAGCATATGGTGCCGTTACCAAACCGTCTAACCAAGGCAGTTGTCAACATACAGCCTTCTGGAGATTTTGCCAGCTCTCCTCGATTTATATCTGACAAACTTTGTCATGCGAGCTCTGGCAGTTAGTAAAGCTTCAACCAGCTGCGGTCCTGCCGCAAAATAGAACCAGGACCAGGACCTGGACTAGAACTGGGACCCTGGGTGAGACCGCCGACCACCAGCTGATAAATTTTCAAATTTGCATCCTAATGAAAGGCATGGAACTGTTGCTGCAAAGTTTTTAACTTTTGCTTGTGGATGGGTACTCTGGTACGCTGCTGTGCAGTCGGTGATGGAGTCTGTCCTGTCTAGATAGAACGTGCGAAGAGATTTATCCCAGGGCCCCTGCGAGCTGCGATGCATTAATTTCACGTCGAGATTTGAGTGGCTTCCATCATTAAACAGGGGACCAGAAGCCAGAAACCAAGTGCCGCCGAGTTATGATCGGTACATTTCATCCCAGCTAATTGAGGTTTTATATTTTCTTAAGTGACAAAATTCTGGACGGATGCACATCTCTAGCGTAATCCATGAAACACAAAATTGCCTGGGAAAAGCTTATCAGAATCAGTATGGTCCCGTGCTGGGTATTTTCTTACCTAACAAAACACAGTAGTAGCAAAGAAATACAATATGTATTGTACTGCTTGTATAAACCTTTAGGAGGAATGCAAAGAGATGTCAAACACTTTTTATGGCAACATATCGTGGTATTGATTGTCAGGCTGGTAGTAAATTCTATTGGAACTAAGGACTTCTTAACCCCTTCATGGAAGATTGTAGCCCCACTAATAGTAACTCTTTAATTGGTGCACTAAACTATTGAATAATCTCCCCCTTTTTGCAGCGACAGTTTTGCATTCAGCCGGCCAAGGATATTCTAAAAGGGATTTCAAGAGGCCACGGCCTATGCGCTGAATGTTTCATGCCCTCATCGAATGAGTCAACCGTTCATGCATTTACTTTGGCCTCCATTCGCCATTCCAGTGCCTCTCCAGGACGCATCCATTCGAATGGTATTCTATTTGAGTTTCACTCGGAATGCATTCATGCATTCCAATCCATGACTAGACTTTTTATCTGGAGACTTTGTCTGCATTTAAAGGGCAGGTGCCATACAAATTTTCCGGCCAGATGAACATTGCTATAAAACGTTAATTTTGTTTATCCGCGCAGCAGTTGGTATAAAACGTTAATTTTTTTAATGAAAGGGAGTAGAAAATGAAGAATGATAATTCAAACAATTATTCAACCCACGAAATGTCACACCAGTTGAGTAGGACAGCAGGTGGAGTAGGTTTATTTAGTTTTGTGTGAAAGATTTGTTATATCAAATATTTGAAAGAAACCAAAAACCATAGAAATACATATAGAGCAGAAAGAATGGCCATACATGTAAACAGACCGCGTTATGAAGCAGATGTTTACTGGCCTCCATCTTTTTGTTGTCAAATTTGTCAGAAAGCCGAAGTTTAGCACGCACATAGACTTAAGCCCATTTGATGTAATTGGATTTGCCAAAGTAAACGCATATATTGACATCATTTTTGCTTTCCTTTCAAAAGCTCAAAAAACGGGGCGGAAAACCAATCACAGTTCGGTCTGAATGTTTCTTTATGATTGAATTATTGGCCATAATATAGAATGGGGACTTAAGACTGTAACATTGACAGGTTAATGCTTAGGTATGCTTAGGAAGCTCCACATTTCTAACTTCTACTAACTTAAATTCAAATATTCGATTAGTTGTTGAGCACAGGTCTGAAAGGCCCTTTTGGTTCTATATTTATTTGAGCTGACGCTCCACGCCAAACAATTTAGCGTCAGACAAACAGCGGGATGCAATACTTGAAGGAGCTTCAGGTGTCAGACTTTGGCCACTCTGGTGTCCAGGAAAGTTCGAGGGAAATGTTTTGGTACTCAGCTGCTTTCTGGAGTAAAGCTCTTCACTTTCAGTGCAATCCCTTGCATGACTGCACAAGTTTTGACAGGAGATGGTGCCCTAACTGGAGAGGGATTTCACGTCAGAGAGTTGCCATTTTTGCATACCGCCAGGAGGTGCAAAAACAATGCCAAAAAATCTGTACAATCAATCTGGAATGTGGGAGCGCAGCCAGAGAAATTTGAAAATTTGGCTACGGCGTTAAAAGATGTCTTAAGCAGTGAATCTACATATATATATATATATCTATAGGGAAAAACTTTAGGTATATTGGTAAATTGGTTGCATGGTCAGCATGGATACATATTTTGTTGCTGTGGATTTCCATTCATTGGTGAAAATAATTGAAATATTATCTATGCTGTTAGAGGACACTTTGAGCATCTTCAGAGTAGCCTCTGGCGGGTCTCCATATCCCTGATTAGGCAATGATAGTTTTATGTCAGCATGGATACATATTATTCAGTTTTCGATTTCCATTCACGTTTGAGAAATAAAAAAAATACTCTTTCGTCACGCAGAATAACAAAACCCCTATATGGCAATTTCTCTCTACTCGACTCCACATGAGATGGGAAATGGGTTGGAAACCGTCTGACTTGGGGATCACGGACACAGTTGTTTTACATTTCTGCATCATTAGGTGGAGAGGATGTGGTGCAGTTGCGCTACGGCACTGTGGCAGCCTGAAACTATGCTAATAAATGTATAGATGTGTGGCAGTAAGCAGCCAGTCGGGCACTATAAAAAAACAGCAGGGACGTAGCACATACGCCAACGGCAATGGCTTGAGTCTAAGTGGATCAATTTCCAGGCTGTTGAGGGATAAGCAGAGAAGAAACTTGGCTTTGAAGCTGCCACAATAACATCTTATCTTTGAAGTAAATTATTATGGCCGCATAAATTGTTAAAGAGAGAAAAATCTCGCACAGCAGGCAACGATGGCTTTAACACTTATTAAACGTCACACCAGCCGCACGGCAAACAAAAATGTAATCAATATTATATGCTGTATGTATATATTTTTATAAAATTCCCTAATGCAATTGCACAAACAGCTCTGGGCACCGCAATGCAGACGGCAAACAGCTTTCGCAGTGTAATGGTCTGTAATGGGTCTTTGGGATGGAATGGAGAGGAGAGAGACTTGTTCTTGTGACCTTCTCGAGTGCTGCTGGTCGGTATTTATGTCTGAATTGCTTCAGAGATGGAATAAAAGTGCAGGACCTTCTACTGTTTATCCATCTCTTAGAAGTTTCAATAAAGAATAACGACTTAAATGACAATGTTCACCCTACAAGACTCTCGTTTAGCTCTAACTAATTTACTACCCAATTTAACAACTCAATCATAGTTCTGATGGGGGCCACAGATTTTAATAATGATGGGGATCTCTGACTATATTAAACTCATGCTTGATTGGAAGTTTCCCTCGGCAGATAGCGATCCAACAGCTCTGGCATGGCACATCATAAAATTTGAATCAAATATTAATGTCCAAAGGATGCCAAGAGGTCCAGACTTTTACTTGTGTTTACGTTTGCTAAAAAAGTATTACAAATAACAAACCTGAGGTAAAACGACAAAAATTAAATATGATATCTGATTTACATTGATTTACTTAACTAAGATTCACTTCTGCTCCCAAAAACCGTCATTTAATAAAAAAGAAAAATAAACCTAATTTTTAAAGTTTAAAACATAAAATGGCACTGAGACTTCAACTAAAATTTATCTTAATCGAAAGCAGTTTTAGAGTCTGTAACTTTATGACAAATGGCTGCAGTCTACACATTCAATCAGGGGGGGATCGGGTCTGTCACGCGAGTCGTATGAGCAATGCAATCAGAATTTTTCTGTGCAGTGAACTAATTCGCATTTTATACCCGACAAGACAGTGTCAATTAGTTAGATGTTGCCAGTGGTAGAAATGTTGGGGGTGTTGCTGCCGGTTACTCTTTCAATGTGGTTTCATTAGTGGCCAAGTTAATGGATGCCTGTTCTATCCGAGAATTTCCTCCGACTGCCTTCATTTCAGCGGTTTACTTTTTGGTGCTGTGCAAAACTTTCCAGCAGCATCAATTTTCTCCTATAAAACTTTTTCGTTTTTTTGTATGAACTTTTCCATTTTCTTTCGTTTCTGGTTTCCCTTTTTACACCGTGTGTCTGTGTCTTTGTTGCGTATAAATTGCCGGCAATTAGTTTAATTGTTTTCCTAATGTTTTTTCTTTACTTCCTTCCACTCTCATTGACTCTCTTCTGTTCTTATTGGCGTCCACTGATGGCCCATTGATTAGTTGTGCAATTTTTTTGCAGCTTTCAATGCCTTTGTTTCGTTTTACTCCATGTATTTGTTGTACTCTTTTTTAATGGTCATCAAATACAAAAGCTGTTTAGTTATTATTGCAGCCATTGTTGGGGCCTGAAGCCCCATTCTATGCTGGAAAAACTAAAAAATATTGGCTGGGAAAATCCAAAGATGGGCATCAATTTTCATGTTGCTATTTTTCGATTTTCTATTGTTTCCGGTATGGGGTTTATTGGCTATATTCTGGCTTCAGTTTTTGATAGTTTTAAGATTCCCCATACGTCGATTAGATAAATTTGTACTTAAAGAGCAATATATGAAGATTTTAATTTAAATACTTTTTTACAGCTTACCCATAAAAACAGAATTTCGACCAAATAAAACTACTTCGCTTTTCCTCCTTGAAGCTGAAATGCACACAAGCACATGTGATGCTGGGTCTGGAACGAAAGAGAAAGAAGATTTGATTAAAATTGATGATGCTCTGCTTGAGTTTCTGGTTGCTAGAGGACGCCTGAAAAATGTCATAAATCTTTGTCAACTCTTTGAGAGAGTAAAAACAATACAATACTTTTGCAAATGTCACTACAATTTCATAATATTCAGCTGCTTAAATTAAAAATAGATCTATTCTATATTATAGACCCAACAATCAGTCAACAATATATCTTGTAATATGCAAATATTCGACAGAGTAACTATAATCCCAACAATCGCTGGAAAATTATAGAGGGTCTCATAATACAATATTTTAGAGTCAACATTGCCAGTGCTTGTACCCCATATACAGATTTTCATAATTTGTGGTGTTTTTGTGTTGGCTTTTGTGGTTTATTTTCATCCAAATGCCAGAGAGCAGTATTGCATTCGTTGCATTAAATGAAAATGTTCCAGCGTTACCGGCGCACTCTAAACTCTGGGCTCAATCCAATTTAATTTTCCGACTGCAAAAGGAAATTTTGCGCCAGACAAAATATTGTGATAAGAACCGCTGTGTGGCGGATAATTGCTCTTAAATCTGTGAATGTTTTGCCAGCTTATTATTGACTTGTTTTGATTTAATTTCCATTTAAAAAGAAATTAATTTCCGGCATTGCGAATGAAAAATAGGACTTGATGTGGCTCCTCTCTGATGCTTCCTGTGAAAAGGAATTAATTTCAGCCACAGTCTAGTATCCGCAAGAATATGGATACCATTTAAGGGTAAAATTAAAACCAAACCCACGTACTCCCACGCCTCAGGGGAGTCGCTGCATTGATGGCGATAATGTATTCCAATTTCCTGCCAGAAGTAAAACATTTTACTGTAAAATTCCGAGATTAATTGCGACGAGGGTAGACTCTCTGGAGTTTCCTGTTTCCGGCTGCTGAAAGGATTTAAGGCGTGAATAGGAATCAATCAAACTGAATTTCTAATCACATATGGACATTAGGACACAACTTGAGCCAGCCGGCAACTTGTTTCAGTATGCATGAGGTATCTGTGGCACTCTGCTGTGGCAAAGGATTGGGAGGCTGCTTCATTTTGTGTGGCAGCCAGGTCTAATGTCTCAATTCATTTAGAAAGCCACTTCAAAGGAATGATTATCATTTGCCATGGCTAATTGCGAGTCCAACTAAAGTTGCACGAACATTTCCACTGAGAAAGTTCCACACCAGCACGCAACATTTTATATCAAAACGTCTGGAAAGTTGATGCTTAATTTCTATGCTTGATTAGAGAGTTCTGCGCTTACTCTGATTTAATTAGATCTTGGCACTCTTCACATCATATCTAAGGAAAATTACACATCTTGTTCGCCCCCGAAGCTAATTATAAAAGTTTCCCACCCAAAGGGAAAACTTAGACTTGGAACTAAGAAGGACTCGCTGCTGATTGATGGCCGAGCAGTTGAAATTTTCCAATTTATATGATGGGTTTTGTGGCGATGGCAAGTGCACACCGAGCAGCTGCTCCACGCTACGATGATTGCCTGGAAAATGTACGCAAAAAAAAAAGTACAACCAAATGAGAGTACACATTTATAAATGTTAGCATTTAGAATATACTTTGAAATAGCACACAAAAGTTGTGGCAGACATTGAGAGTATACTTTGAGTTCTTTTGGGAGAACTTTCCCATTTAAATGCCATTTCCAGGATAACCACTCTCTTATGCATCTTTAGGTTGGAATACAAAACGGTTCCCCTTGACCGCCGTTGACATTGAGACAAAACCCTTTTGCTCAAACTGCACCCCCAAAGAGAGGGGGGTCTTTCGGACTTTGAACAAGTTGGGCAACAAAAACAAATGGCAAAAATACGAAAGAGTTGTGGGATATTCCACAGTTTGTTTTGGTGTAAGAGGACCATAAATAGATTTTGTGTCCCCTTTTGTCTCTATATGAAGGTAGTATAAAAGAATGAGCACAAGTTCTCGTTCTCCCACACTTTGTGGGACTCTGAGCAAACCATTTAAAAATAAATGGGATAATCAGAACTAGAAGCCGCATAGAATCATGCATTTTTCTCTGACATTCCTCTGCCCAGACAGCTGCATTGACAGCTCGTTGAAAGTTCATCTGCCAACTGTTTTCTGTAGTTAGAAACAAAGGGGTTTGACCGACATTGAGTGCTTTTGAGCAAACTAAAATCTGTTGCATATTCGAACTTAAATTAGGTATTCAGTTTTTGCAACTCCCAGCAAGCCATCGAACCCAACGAAAAAGTGGAACAGCCAGTAATAAGCGGAAACGAGTTGTTTGTGTGCTTTGCGGTTGGGCCGGCGGACGGACCGGAACACCACCAAAGGATAATTGAGTTCCGGAATAAATAGTGGAACATTGGTTGTGGCAGATTTTTGGGTTTAAATACCTCAAGCAATCGACATTTATTGAGAGCTATGTTTTTCCAAAAATTTTTTGGAATGGTTGTACATCAAACCTAATTTCTATAAACATTACTTAACTGTTGTTGTTACATGTTACTTTTTCATTTTGTAATTTCTCACATTTTTCTTTGTGGGATTCGCAACGATCAAAAAGGCTTGGAATTTCATAAGAAAATCGAAACGAAGCTCGCAACCAACTTCGCTCTTCCACTATATTTGAGAGAACGGAAAAGCGTTAAGGGTTTATTTCACACTATTTGTGAAACATGAGAACCAATGCCAATAAATAGAAAATACCTGTTAAGTTTCCTCTTAATTATCTCTTTTACTTTTTGACTGAAAGCACTGAGAAAAGAGAAAACAAGAGAAAGCATTACAGCTAAGTGCCTCGACAAAGGGGTATCATGTACATACGTAGTGCAGGCTCTTGCGGATCTTCTTATATGAGATATAATAATCAGCTGTCCGAAAGTACAGGTACAGGTTTATTTTCTTGACTGTAAAACACGCACTTCGAGGGTACGCTTGAGAGTCGATGGAATCAGCCCCGTTAGGAAACTTCCTTCCCTTCTTATGGCTGAAATGATTTTCGTGTTTTTCTTGATTTTTGTAAAAGGAAAGAACCGTGACAAGGTTAAAGGTTGTTGTGGGTATTGCTGTCTTCTCTTCTGTCTATTACATTGCACGAACATTATAAGGATACTTTTATATCTCTGTTTATGTTCCTGGTATAAATTCGAAAAGCAGTAAAATGGAAATATATGTAATTTTATACAATAAATAGTTGCTAAACAATACTTTGAAATTCGTAGACTTTCATGTCATCATTTTAAAACTAACACAAACACTCATTAATTTTTGGGAAACTTTTTCTTTCGTTTTTTTTCCAATGGTTCTTGTGGTGCTCGTCAAACTGGGCGTGGTAGCTGGCGTTACCTTTGCCACCAAGCAGATGGGATTTTGGGAGAGTCCGGAGCACTCGGTTGTGCTCTTGGAGAATGCCAGAGAACATCTCAGGCCTTACGCAGCGGATCTGAAAGACCGGATCTGCTGCTGGAAATGCCAGGAGAAATGCAAAGAGGAATTCGAGCCGAAGCCCTGGCGAGATTCTTGGATAGAGTCCTGGAATGACACCGTCAAGAAAGTCTTCCTGTTCCTGAATCAGATGCCTAGCTACTATTACCACTTTACGGATGATGTGCAGCAAGCCGTAACCGATTTGGCCATGGAAAAGGACCAGAAGCAGACCACTTCCTCAAAGATGGACAAAACTTCAGCTAAATCTAATTGAAAATTGCTCTTTTTGACTTTGAACTTAGTTTTGGCCAAGTCCAATCAATACATTTTCCCCCAACAACAAAAACCTAACTAAAATTTTAAATTTAATTAAAATGTGAGTTAAACAACTTTGCAAGAAATTTGTATTTGCTTTAAGTTCAAACACAGCATGGTCGGAAGTTGCATGACAATGGCGAGTGCAACAAAGTGTTCAATAATTTATTCCCTTGGCAGTTCTTTTGCAATAAAAGAAGTGGCCAACAGTAAAGCAGCGCGCGCCAGAAACAGAAATCGATTTGTCTTAGCCACAGCAGACTTCCAACATGTCGTATGTGTAACAAGTGTGGCACATAAATTTCCAAGGCTGCAGGACTCCGTGCAACGTCTTGGCCCGGCCACAAAAATAGATAAAATAAAACAGCAAGTGTTGCCCGTAAAGTTTCGAGCACTTTTACCAGATACTATGATTTGATTTGTGCGAAAACATGGCAAGTTTGCGATACCATTTATAAAGTTACCTGCTGCAATTTGTTCGCATGAGAAAAAGCATTTAGTAAGAGAGATACATAGGTAGAAAAAAGTCTAGAAAAGTCTAAGACTGTTAAGACTCAGGTGAAAGACTATGGAAGATAGAATCAACTATAAAAATAATAGGGAATAGAATATTAGCATCTTAATACTTAATAGCCTGAGGAGCTTATAAGGACCATTGCAGAATCACATTGTTGTTAAAATTAATTAGGCCAAACCTTTTAAAATTTAAATCAGAATAGTTCAGAAAAATGTGCAGCCTGAAGAGCTAAGAGACCTTTAGTTTAATTTGAACCACCATTCGAAATGTACTATATTTAAGTCAACCGAAAAATGTCCTATTCCATCATTAATATTTTTTTATTAATTTGGAACTTTCGTTGAGTTTTCCTGGCTTTTTATATGGGTCATTGGGGATTAAATGCGTCCAAAACTTTTATCAGAAAAAAGGTTAAAATTGTTTGTGTGGCGGCTTACATTTTAGTGTGTGATTTTTGGGCGTGTCTGCCGGATCACTTTCATCTTTGTAATTACTCAAAAATGTTTACTGTCTATGTTGTTCACAGGAACACTGTGTAACACTATAAATTTGTTATCGGTTTCAACCCTGATTCTGCTTGCGAACACTTTTTTCGGATCTGAGTAGCCTACAACTCTATGGTTACTTGTCCTGTCGTCTTTCGATACTTTCAGCATCGGAAAAATATAAAGTAGGCGACGACTTTTATAGTTATTAAATATACAGCTGCGCAAAACAAAACTCCGGAAGTGCCAAGTGCTTGCTAGAAAAAATAAAAACTCGGAAAAGAATAACTTAAAAAGAAACTGCAAAAAAGAAAAAAACCAAAAAAAAAGATATTGTAAAGCAAGATGGTGTATACGGGCTACGATGGTTATACTTTGTACCCAGCTACGGGCGGGCACATGCCCATTTCGGGCCCCGAGGAGCAGGAGAAGCTGCAGTTGAAGTCTTCGCCCAATGAAGTGAGGAACCTCCTGGACTCTGAGTTGCTGTTCAAGCATCCTCTGGAGCACACCTGGACGGTGTGGCATTGGGAGAATGATCGCTCAAAGGACTGGGGCGATATGCTCAATGAAGTGACGAGCTTCAATACGGTTGAAGATTTCTTTACGTGAGTTTTTCTTTGTATCTATAAAATGCTTTTACATATTTTGACATAAGGCCACTTCGATGGAAAATTCCACCGAGTAGAAATAATTAAAAGCTAAAATAAACTAATTTCCATATAATTTTTTCCGGATATTGTTTTCTAAACTGATTGAAACTTAACCAATTGTCAGGGTGTACTATTTTATCAAGCCACCATCTGAGCTAAGCGTCTTCAACGATTATATGGTATTCAAGCAGGGAGTGCGGTAAGTTTTTCACACACTTGCAGTGTCTTTGGTGGTATTTGACGTCGGCTTCTTGCAGTCCCATGTGGGAGGATGATAATAACAAAGATGGCGGCCGTTGGATTATTATGTTGGGCAAAAACACCAAGGCCATGAATGACAAGTTGTGGCATGATTTGGTAAGTTTTTGTATTTTACCCTACCGCTTAAGTGCCCCACTCATTATTTTCGTTCTGCAGCTTTTGTGCAGCATTGGCGAGTGCTTCCAACACTCGGAAGAGATCAACGGCGTTGTCATCAATGTGCGCAACAAGGCCAACAAGTTGTGTGAGTAGTACTCGTGGCACTAGGCGCAACTTATGCTGAATGATCAATTATACTTTCATTACAGCTCTCTGGACCAAAAACTCGAGTAATGCTCAGGCTGTGCTGGCCCTGGGCCAGCAGTTAAAGGGCCTGCTAAGCTTGACTAACGTTGAGATACAGTACCAGGCACACATAGATGCCATGTTCCAGCATGGACCTAATTTGAATGCACTATACAAGTTGTAAACCCAAGTTGTTGCCCCACTTCAAGCTTCCACAAAAACGCCACATAGTTATACTAGTATGTACCTCCGAGATCCTCTCGAGATCGTTGTCGTAAATGCACAGTTCATTGTCCGGCGGAAATGTGCATCTACGATCGACTCGGAGCCACATTCACACAGATACCTGTCTAAAGCACACATCACATGACAGAGAACATCCTCTGCACATGAAGCATGGTATATTGATATCCTGAATAAAGCATTGCATGCAGCTCTTAACCATTTTGGAAAGCTACGCACGTACTCCTGTGTGTTGTCCTTGGGCCAGGATAAGCCGCTGCACATCTCCCTGTAAGCCCGGTGAGAGGTGAATGAATATGCCAAGACGTACGTGGCACTGGCACTGAACAGCAGATGGAACAGGTTAGAACGGGTCTTCACAAGCAGCCCAGCTGGAGGCAATCAAAATGGGAGGACGTTCCTAACACGCCGTGAGCCCGAGTGTGGGTTTCGGCTAAACCTGGGGAGCCAGAGAAGATTCTCAGGATTCTGCAGGCTTGCAACCTTCCTACAGACAATTGGATGGTGGCCAAAGTGGAGGAGGCAGCTGGACAGAGGCACCAGGTGATCCTCATTGTTAACCAAGAGTCGGTGCAGCTTCTGGGCAACACAGGCGGTGTGGAGGACTATGGGTACAGAATGACCAAGAATTCTGGAGTCAGCGTATGCACAGAAATCAGCGTGGCCAGAAATCAAGCGGCACAGACGAGCTTTAACGGGACCCTTCCATTGAAGTTCGGTCTCGAGAGACGAACAGAGAACATTTGAGAGCGAGCAACTAAAGCTCCATATTCGATGTAGCGGTTTCTAGAGCATTGATGTTCGAACTAATCTAGCTGGGCGCTTATTCGACTCTTATATTAGGGAATTTAATCTTGTGTTTGTTCACCGGAAATGCTTTCTTCCGGGTGTTACACACATAAAGTACCACCACAAATCTAATATACTCTTCGAGTTTCGGGTATAAATTTACTCTTTCGTTGCGTAGAATAAAAAAATCTCAACATCGGAATTTCTGTATGCTCGACTCCACATGAGATGGGAAATGGGTTGGAAACCGTCTGACTTGGGGATCACGGACACAGTTGTTTTACATTTCTGCATCATTAGGTGGAGAGGATGTGGTGCAGTAGAGCGGCCTGAAAATATGCTAATAAATGTATAAAGCAGCCAGTCGGGGGCCCTAAAGCAAACAGCAGAATGGAGGACGTAGCACATACACCAAGTTTTCAACGGCAATGGCTAGAGTCTAAGTGGATCAATTTCCAGGCTATTGAGGGACAAACAGACAGGACACTTGCCTTTGAAGCTGCTACAATGGTAACATCTTATCTGAAAAGCTTTTGTTGAAATACTTTCTGTTGTATTAAATTATTATGGCCGCATAAATATTGGAAAAGAGGATAAATCCTGCAGAGCAGGCAACGACGGCTTTAACATTTATTAAACTTCACGCCCGCTGCACGGTAAACAAAAATTTAATAAATATTATAAGCTGTAGATATATATATTTTATAACATTCCCTAATGCAATTGCACAAACAGCTCTGGGAACCGCAATGCGGACGGCAAACAGCTTTCGCAAATTAATGGTCAGATATGGGTTTTTGGAACGGGATAAGAAGGACTTATTCTTGTGACCTCCTCGAGTGCTGCTGGTTGGAATTACCATAGTGTTTTATAGTTAGTTCAAAATAATTTTATGTGACTTCAACGATATAATAATATAACGTGATATGTATTTAGAGGGCGTTCTGCGGCGAACATCCGGTATGGGGTTTTATTGGTTACACTCTGGCTTCAGTTTTTGATAGTTCTTAGATTCCCCATATGTCGTTTAACTACATTTGTGCTTAAAGAGTAATATAAGAAGATTTAAAACGAAGTACTTTTTTACAGCTTCCCCATAAAAATTTGATATCGACCAAAGAAAATGCACATAAATGCACATGTGGTTCTGGAACGGAACGAAAGACAAAGAAGATTTTATTAAAATTGATGATGCTGTGCTTGAGTTTCTGTTTGCTAGACGACGCCTGAAAAATGCAATAAATCATTGTCAACATTTTGAGAGAGTAAAAACAAACGAAATTATGTTAATTCATGGAAAGACACATACAATACTTTTGCAAAAGGCACTCAAATTTTTCAATATTCAGCTGATTAAATAAAAAATAAATCTCTTGTATATTAGACCCAACAATCTATCAACAATATATCTTGTAATATGCAAATATTCGACAGAGTAACTATAATCCCGACAATCGCTGGAAAATTAAACATTCAGAAAATTATAGAGGGTCCCATAATAAAATATTTTGGAGTCCACATTCCCAGTGCCAATTCTCAAATGCATAGCTCAAAAACTGATAAAGCTGCATAAAAAAGTAAATACAAAATAAACCCATTTACTCCCCATTGAATGTAACACTGACACCGAAAAGGGACGAGCATCCTGAAAACGAAACAAAACGTGTTCCTGGTGGCAAATCTTTTGTGGCTGTTGTCTTCCACGGTCGACTGCTTTGTCAAACGAAACACGTGAACCACGCACATGGTTGGCCAAAGACATTAAAGCGACACAATTAACCTTTTTAAAGAAAGACGTCAACAGATGGTGGTCCGTGCTGCAGCAGAGCAAAAATACTGATGAAAATACTAGCTATATTCGAAGAAGAAAAACTTAGTCTTTTCTATTTCAATTTTAATTTCTAATTGTTTTGAGAGTTTTCTTTAAAAACTTAAAAAGTGGAAATAGAAAGTTGCACTCAACCTCATCAACTATACAGATCAGCTTAGATTTCAGTAATTGCCTTGAATGAGCTTCCCATTATTATATCCAGCGCCCTAATTAAAACTTTATAATACATACATACATATGTACGAGAATTCTTCAAATTCGACGAAAGCAAATGTCAATTTTTTCAATTTTCCGCATTGACCTGCCATATAAAAATTTGGACAATTTTTTATATCCATACTTTTCGACACTTTACATGGGTTCTACCCCAAAAAATATCCAATTGCGATGAAAGCAATGCGGAAAGCTGTCAATCATTGTCACGGATTTTTATTTGTTCCATGCGATACAAAGCGAATGGTTAATTGCACAACAGGGTATGATTATGAGTATTATGTTTCCAGAGCACTCTATGGTTCGAAATAATAAATAGCGAAAATATACTTTGGCCACTGGCGAAAATCCTATCCCTCTGTCGTTGATCAATTTTATGTGGTTAAAGCTATGTGGAAAGCTAAACAATTTTCTTGGCTCAAGCGAAAACGTGTGAAAAATTGACAACCCAAACTTCAGGCATACAAAAAAGTCAAGCGAAATAATTCATTTTGGTGGCAGTTGTTCGCGAGGATATTTTTTTCCAGACAAAATGTACGTGGACAATGCTGAAATATTTATACAAAAATCCCAAAACGCTTTTAGTGTGTGGTTTATATAGGCTTTCTTTGTAACTTTGTGACCCCATGGGGATATGATAGCGAAGCCATGCAATAGGGTGATGGACATTTGATGGAAGGGTCGCATCACGTATACAGTGGATGGGTCAAAAATTGAATATTTTTCAGGCATGTGACACTCTAGAAGATTTATTTTGTAAATGGGCCTTTGATTTCGTTTACTGGCACGGATAGACAAAGTCTTTCATCGCAATTTGATTAATTCTGTACCATGTTTAAGGCCATGGACAGAAGATGATTTCAATTGCATTTCAACCGCAGCAGATGGCAATCGACCTAAAAAGGACATGAATGTAATGGATATCGAATATAAGGACTTGGAAATATACCATCCAAAATATTGCACATGCGGTGGCTCAAGCCCGAACATCACAGCCCCAATTGGCTCGAAACTCAAATGCTGCCAGAGTTGGCCTCGAATCAAATGAAACGCCTATCTATGTATATCTAAGGAAAATGCATCTGCCACAACTTCGACTTGCATTGGGAGAGAAAAACTTTTGCGTAAAGGTAAATTGGCTCGGTTCAATGTTCTGCTTTCGAATGGGAAATGCAATCGACAAGCATTTTTAAGGCAGGGAACGGGTACGGGAAGTGCCTTTGTGAGCAGTCAAAAGGCAGCAATAAAATTACTTACGTCGCACAGGGACCATGGAAATCGAATCGAATTACAGGAAAAGATAAAAATGGAATATGCACATACGATATATAAAGTATGCATGTGAAAGCAGAATACAGTCCTGATTTAAAATGTGAGCTTGCAGCACTGGCTGCAGGCTGTGTCCCTATTGTCTGCCCCAGAAAGGCGAGTTCTGGCCACACGGGTGCAATGATGAGCCGAGATTCTCGTTTTCCCCCAGGTGACAGCTAATGTCTGCGATTTGCGTGCTGTGAAGTGTCACTCTCCGCTTGCTCCACTTAATGGGCCACCCAACGCATACCTTTGGTAATTTCATATCGCTTACTTGCTTATAAAAACTGCTTCTTCTGGCAAATCTCGGGGATAAATTAGAGTCCCATTGCTTTCTGAAAGAAGAGAAATAAACAAATTTAAATTTTTGCCATTTGGTGCTATAGAATATTTGTAGAACATTATACCTCATCATGGGCTACATTTGTTGAGAAAATTATTCATTTGTCTTCACTTTCCATAAACAGACTGCGTATATTCAACAAGAGATGCATAAACTCGGATTGAGGCAGCCAAAAGATTGTTTCCATTTTGGGCTACAGCAAATTTCGAGCAGTACTCGTATAAAGTTTTGAGCTGTGGCAAGGCATATCTCTCTCCTCTGGTGACGTCGTTGTCACCAATGCAAGGCAGCGGTAATTTCATTTGCCACTCACACGCACACACTGAAGTATTAAATTTCAGTGCCTTTATACATTCAGTGGGCCTTCTGGTATCTCCCCACCATTTGCACTCTGAGGGCAATGAAAAAGTTTCGCTTAGAAAATGTGCCCGGGCTGGAAGGCTGCTGTGTGTCTGTCAGACTCATTACCAGCTGGGTTTCTCAGGATCTCCATACCCGTACATACATCAAACTAAGGATAGATGGTGGGACTTATGCACTTAGTCGGGGATAGTAATTTTCTCATCATTTTCAATTAAAAACTTGACGATATAATTAGCCATAAAAAGCTAACTGGTTCGAAATGAAGGATTTGGATAATTTAATTTCCATTTTGCTAGAGTTGATTTTAGATAATATTGTCGGGAAAAACTGTTTTGTGAACTATTTTTCACTCAATTTGAAAATTTGCAGTCTGTCCCATCATTTTCAACAGCTGCAGTCCTTTTCAAAATGCAAAAGAATATTTTCCGCATTGTAACCAACAGAATTTGTAATTAAAAACTTGAAAGAGACCCCATTTAAAAATGTTCCCTTCTTTGATTGCATGTTAAACCTTAATTATGAATGGAACGCTTAAGCGTTCTTTAAAAAAAATATTTAAATGGAAATTATAAAAAAATATATGTAAACGGAAATAAATTAAAGCTGGCTCTTTAATCTTTTTAAGAGGCAAACGTTGTTTTATATGTTCTTATCAGTCTGTGAAATGTAATTCCTGCCATTAACATTAAATTCAAATTGCATACACAATTTGAAAATATAATTCCGGCCGTCGCAATTACAGATGTTTATCTTTAATTGCCTATTTGCAAATTTTATACCAACCCATAAAAGCGAAATTTAGAAACAAAAAAGCTTAAATCATCATCTATCATCAATCTTTCGCCTATAAATAATTTAAAAAGTTTAAATTTGGATTCTGAAAATTAACAAAGGGAGCTGCTAGTGTATAAATGTAGGGATGTAAAATGAGAGAATTGTTTTTATACTTAAATAACTTTAACAGTTGGTTCCCGACACCTGGGGTTGTTAAGGAAGTTTTAATATCTGTTTTTTGAATGGTATGATTTGTTTTGAAGAAACACTTTGAAATCAATATTTTGGGTATTCAAATAATGAAAATTATAAACGGAGAACAAATTTAAGCTGGCTCATTTTAATCTTTTTAAAAACAACACATTTGTTTATGTTTTTCATACATGTATGACATTAAAACCAATTTTAAAAAATTGTATACATTTTTTACTGCACCTTACTGAACAGTTTCGAACTCAGAATGTTTATCACTAACATATGAGACAAATGCTACCAATTTGCAATTTCATAGTTTAAAAAAAATTTTAATTTGCTTTATGTCAAAGCCAAGAACAACAAACTGTTTTATGTACACGTAGAAAGCCCAAAGCAAAACCCCAATTGATTTTAAATCCAACCAATAAAACTGCTATAAAAGTGGGGCAAGGTGAAAGCAAACAAATCGCTGGAAGAACTGATAAAATCAAACGGAAAATGGAAAAAAAATCAAACATAAAAAATACTGCGAGGGTGAAAAAGAAGAAAAAAACAATAAGAAAGCGAATCTGAAAGAATATTAAATTGACCATAAAACCAACACCAGAACCACGGTGATCCAGATACGTAGATAAGCGCGGAAAAGGCAACAGCAAATTGATATACGCTCCCCTTCGGAAACACCCTTTCAGAGACTTTTGTATTACGAGTATGCCAAGATATTTGCCACACAGAAAAGGAATCGTATCTGATTCTTTGTAGTGTATTTGAGGATGTATTTATGATCAGCATTAAATCTTTATTTCAAGAACTATCTGGCAGAAACATGGAACCGAAATCTGTAGGAAAACAAATATAATTTAATTGAAGCTGATCCTACAAACACAATCGCATCCAAACGTTATTCTCACCTGGAATTGAAAAATGGATCTGTAAGGGTATCCAAAAGGACAGCCATACAGTCACGTTTTTCCATTTCCTCATTTTCGTTTGATCCCCATCTCCCGGCTCTGTTCAAGGACAAGCCGTAATTGGCTGGGCTGACTCGACGGGTGACAGCCGGATTGCCCTCATAATAATTTAAGTAGAACTGATAATCTTTGACAGGCGAAAGTGTCCTTGACTGGCAACACCCCAAAAAGGTGGCCCGCCTGCTTTTGTTCGAGTCCCCAGCTATCTTTTGTTTTTCCCGCAGTTTAATGTTCGTCGGCATTCATTCGATTCAAGCAGAACCGACAGAATTCATGTCATTTGAGTTTGTTCCTCCTGCCGCTGCCTATGTAAAAGCAGCAGCAGCCTCAACAGAAGTTAAGTTTATTACCAGTTTTATGCTAATCGATTTTGAGACTCTTGCAACAGCTGCTTCAGCAATGAAAGCTTGAAAATATCATTGCTAAATATTTCTTTTCAGGAGGTGGTAAAAATAGATCCATTTTGCTTTTAAAAACCACTATTTTATCTATCAAAGCTGTCTTCTAGATTAAGTTTTAAAATTCAAGGATAATTTCGCAAAAAAACTTCCCAACTTCCTTGGAACCTTTTTTTTTGTCAAGTCAAATATGTAAATTTTGTACAAAATGTGTAACATATGCGATTTCTGGTCATATAGTCAGCTCTGTGCTAGTTTTTTTTTTGCCCGACACAACTGATTATGTTATTCAGATTAGCCGCAAAAGTCTGCAGTTGGACGTCAGTTGGCCATCAGCCCCATTTGTTGTGTCCCAATCGTAAACTATTACGCAATGTGCCACATCCGCTTTAAGGTTGAAGCCAACCTACTCAAGTGATGGGGCGACCCAAATTGGGTAAATTTCAGTGAGCTTTCGACTGTCAATGCGAATGAACATGGAGCCGATCAAAAGAGCAGTGCCACCAATAGCCCACATTCCCGCTGCCTTCTGTTGGCGGCGTTGATTTCAAATCTTTAAGTGGGCCTGACAGCGCCGCCCGAAAAAAAACTGACAAGACATGAGAGGCAACTCCAAGAATGGGAAAAACAGGGAAAACCCGAAGAAGCCTGGCAAAGGGAAAATTTGATTTTATGCTTATTTACATTTGCTGGCAGCCGGCAGGTGGGCAGCCACCAGAACCATCGAAAAAGAGGTGCAGAGGTACCTCCCATATTCGAGTATGGAGTAGAATATATTTATAGGAGCACATATTTATCCATACTTTAAAAGGAAAGCGCAAAAAACTTCGCAACTTTCCGCTAGCGGATATTGATATGGGTCAGCTCCATTTAAGCCAACTGTTGCCGGCTATATTCTGTGAAATTTATACGGCTATGTACATTGATTATTTTTCCATTGAAAGCGTGTCTTTTTTTTAAATAGCAAGCTGTTGCTACTCCTGTTGGCGCTGTCTGCTGGCAATATTACTTGAAGCGTTGATCCATTAAAATATATGGTAATTGGAATACACTTTGAAAGCGATGTGTATCGAAATACTCCTTAAAGGTACAGCTTGAAAAGGAAACTATGGAAATCCAAAAATACGTTTTTCCATGAATTTATGTATACAATTTAATAAATTGTTTCTCATCATTCCAGAAACACTCCATTTGTTGGTGACAAATTTAGCAGATTTTATCGATCCAAGAATAACGAATGTTGAGTCATTTCGAAGGTCGCCTCCACGGGTATCCTTATTTATCTTCCACATGGAAATTTATACACTTTTATTGAGCCCACGCTAAAGTGGTCCCCATGGGATAATTAGGATGATAGCATGCGGCCGTTTCAACGAGGCGTATGAGTAATTTATGCTAAGCAATTGACTTGTTGACAGGACCAAATGTATATGTATATTCATTCCAAACTAAATATACATAGATGGAGAAACAGAGGTCCCGAAGCACTCATAATCCTTAGGCTCAAAGTAAAAATACGGAACAAAGGAGCCACAAATCCCCGGTAATCTGCATGTAATTGACATCTGATTGGAGGAGCAGCATCTGGCTGGATGCCAAGTCCTCTCCGTGCTGGCGGTCTAATCTGCCACCGTGGAGTGCCGTCGGGTGTAGGAGACTTGTGATGAGCTCGTTGCGGCTCGGCGCGGAACTAAAATCCAGATGAAAGCCAACACCTTGTCGCCAGGTGACACCGCATCCACACAAAACACCGCCCCTCATGTGAGCCCCGAACGTGACACATTCTTGTGTACTTTCTGACGAGCCAAAAGTCTCGCGGTCAGCGGGATCTCACAGCCAAAATACCATGACAGGAAAATTCTAGGAGAATGGTTTTCCAAACTGAATTTTCCCCTAGCTCATGGTGGTAATTGGAAAAGCTACTATCAAGATATGCAGGTCGGAATAAGACTGCAATCTTGAGTTGGGTAAATGAAATCTATTCAAGGCTGTGGTAGTTATGGAATTTTCTTATTGATTACCTGGTATTCCGGAATGGCCATACCCTCTCACGTTCTCCAAGTGCCAGGCACAACAATGTCCGCAAATACAGGAATACCCAACCAATCATTGGGCTCCCTCCATTCAATGTTGTGGTTATTGTTGCTTCTTCTGATGATGATGATGGAAGCAGCAGGCAGCTGCCTTGCTTGTGAAGCACTGGACGTGGTCTCTGGACATTCAGTGCCACCGTCATTTGTGCAACATGGACCTGCATCTGCTCTCCCTAGCGTCTGCCTCACGCCCCTGATGGCGGTGTGGCTCTTTCTCTTGCTGAAGTCTCAGTGGCAAGGAATAATGCTAAGGATTTTGCTACCAGATGTTTGTATCAGGTGTTCTGTGTTGTATATTGAAGACGCTTTTCCATTTCCTGTGCTGGACTGTCCTTCCTTTGCTATTATGTTTAAACTTTTGTACTGTTGTTCTCTATTAAATCGATTAATAGGAGGTTTGCAATTCAGCTATTAACACGTTAAAGTAAACAGTTGTACTGTCTAAAAAAATGTTTTAATAATGGGATTTTCATGAAATCATGGCTTTGACGTATAAGCCAGCCAATGCTGCACCATAAATCTTCGAATCCCAATGAGCCAAATGCATTAGGCTGCATAAATAACTGCTGATGTGAACATAATTCCAGTCATGGACATGCACTAAGTACTCTCACACACACTCGCACGTACCCTCGATTCGTGCTAGTATATATAGAGTATATCCCCCAAACACTTTTGGCTTTTGCCTTCCTACCATCACATCCTCTGCCTTTTTGGCGGACCAGAATTTCCACATAAAAGGAAAATGAAATGTAGCCCGCTGGCTTGGTGTTTACGATAATTTCGGTGGCTGCCATTCAGTCTTTTACGATAATTTCGGTGGGTTTACAGCCGTGCTTTTTGTCGACAGCGGAAGATGAAGTTTTATTATTTTAGCTGGTTGTCATGTTACCCAGAGAAATAACAAATACGTTTACGATAATTTCGGTTTTGTCAATTTACAAATTATGCAAACATTTCGATTAGAACCCCCAAAACCATTTGACAGTCGGAATATCCTTTATCCGCTTGTTATTGTTAGTGCATTTTATGGGGCAGTCGTACCACTGCACCCTCACAGTACTACTTCAGAAAAAATAACAAAAACAGAAAACCGAGTATTTATGCTTCGTCTTTAAGTTGTGGGGTTTAAATTGGGGAATATTTTAAGTTTATCGGCACTGAAATAGTTAAGCAAAATATGTTCGTTTTAAGGGATTTGATTACCCGTTTCCTGGTTTTTTTTATCGTCAATTGTCCACAAATTATGAGGAAAAAGGTTCAATGCCTTGCACGTAGTTCGGCCATAAAAAGGCTTTACAGTCAATTTAATTTTAAATAATTTGTAATTCAAAAATACCTATGTGTTTTATATATGTATATTAGTATCTCTGTTCTCTGAATTTTTTGAAACTTTCGCTGTCATCTGTGAAACAAATGGGAAATAAAGAATAATTATATAATAATAATAATAATTAAACAATCAGCATTGGCTCGAATTGTTTCATAAACCAAAATGGAACAGTTTTTGCTCTATGACGGGGCGTGGTTAAATACGATTGAATAGGTTTGTTTTCTGAAGGAATTTTCAGACAAGACCAGACCAAACCAGGAGAAGGACCAGACTGTTTTAGAAATTAGAATAATAATTTATGGGGCCAAAATGTTGCCGGAGGATAGTTCTGATAAACCGAGATCTGACATTGACGTGCTCTGGGTTTTGGCCCAGTATTTGCATAGATGTCGCAATATTCATCCTCAGCTGCAATTCCAAATCTACATCCTATCGTTGCTCCAGTTCCAACTCCTTCTCTGACTTCCATTTCTACTCTCATCTGCGATTTCTCTTGTACGCTGTGGGAGTATATGCGTCTGGTTGCTGGGGGGCTTTAAGAATGCATATGCACAACGAAAATTTAAAAAAACAACGACAGCGAGCAATCGCCCAACAATTAAAAAGGCATATTGCCATGGGGCAGACCCCGCAAATGGCTGGGGAAAAGGAGGGCATCCTAACCAGACAACGGGCGTCGCTTAATCGTTGTCTAAATTTAAATGCAGGCAAATTTAAAAAATTTTGAATGGCAACAGAATGCGCCGCGTGTTTACAGCAATTCATTGGACCCCGACGAAGGGACGACAAAGTCGAAAGAAGTAGGCGGAAAAACACCAGAAAAACGATTCGCCCCATGGAGAATACTCTTACGAAATGATTTTTTGCTTCAAATATTTTTAGAGCTGATCCGAGACCCATAAACCCTGAAATGTCAACAGTTTTGCCATACCTCCAGGATGGGCCCCGTGCCGGAGGATGATAATGCAGCAGAGAGTTGACAGCCGCTGGATGGATGGATGGAAAATTGGATTCGGAGCCAACTATCTGTTTTTATCCCGCATCTGCCACTTGAGCCTTATGAGATTGCAGTTGTGGCCACATATATGTATTTACCCTCTTCTAGCCGATGGGATTTAGCCACACAGTGTAAATATGTCAGAGAGATGCCCATCTTCCAGGCCCATCTCACCTGTCCAACATTGAGCAGTAGCTGTTCCTCCACTGTCCCCCGACCACTACGACAAATTTCACAGCTGTTGATTGCAGCCACTACTCAGGGTCCTCCCAGGAGCAAGACCAGCCCAAATACATCCAAAACCAGATGGGACAAAAGCCAAACTTAAACTGTCCCCTCGATATGGGTTCTAGCATCCGATCCTTTGCCCCGTCCAAGGAGCGGTGAAGTTGCCGTCCGTCTTCCAGGGAGCTTTTCTGTTTTTAAGAATTGCTTTTTCAAATTGTTGTTTTAAACGGAAAGGTGTGCCTACTTTTGCATAGACTTCTGGGATTGGGAATGCCTTCCGCTTGGCAACGGTATCATATAGTATTAGCTCGAACTATTTCAAAACTGTTTCCAACATATTTCCATTTTAGTCGCTATAAAAGATGCTTCAAATTGAATACTTATGGGAAGAATGGCAGGGAGGTATAATTAATTTATCATGGCCCCTTGAACAAACAAAACAGATTTTGATACTAAGCACTCCACCAATTTCATCCTGTCTGTGGATCTGTCGGAGTGTGTGACAAACTTTGTTTTCACTATTCGCATTTTTTCCGATAATAAAATATGTTCAGTATATATAATTTTAAAAGAGAAATATTCCTGTGCGGATTAGACAACTGCGGTTGGGTGCGCGGGGAATAAAGAAAGGGATTGCGACCGTCAAACTGATATATTTTCAAATTTGCATGCTAATGAATACCGTGAATCAGCATTGCAGAGGCTCAAAACTTTTCAACTTATGCGTTTGCGTACCCCAAACTTTAGTGCAGCTGAAAGGCGGCAACAGCATCCAGTGGCTATCCAACCGAAATGGATTTTGTTCCACACTTTACATTAAACATAAATGGTATGTGGGGATCCAGAGTTAAACCGCTCGTTAAACAGTGAAAAGTGCAGTTAAATAATTATGGAAAATATGGAAAAAATTATGAAACGAGTATATTTTGATGAACTACATAAAATGTGTTAACAGTGAAAAGTTTGCAGAATTCCTCAGCATCAAAAGGGATAGTTAGCTTTGAAAATTTCAGCAATGTGCAAAATTAGTTACTATCTTTTAGCTGGGAATTAATTTAATTAAGTGAACATTATGGAAAGTTTTGTGTAACTTTTTTTTAGCTCAAATATGAGGTTATATTATTTTTTAATTGGCGAAACTATCAATGCAAGGATAGAAAGGCTTCTAGAGTCAAAAGATGGTAAACCATTGTCTAAGATATAATATTTACTTCTCAAACTGTAAAAAGGCTTAGTGTATGTCCGAATTACAAAGCCTCTTAGCAGTAATAGATCATTCCTTTTATATTCAATTCGTATTCTTATATTCCATTGATAAATCAAAACTTTAGTCAAACTTAAGCTCCGCAGAATTTTTCCAATTTATCCAGAATCAAAAATCGTTTTCCCAAAAAACATACTTTCAGGTTCTTTGTTTTCCAGTTCAAATTTTAAATCTTTTTTTTGTTTTTTTTTTCAATTTTTTTTTTTCATGAAGTTTTCATTGCTAAGCTCCTTTCTTTGGTCCCACAAAAATCACTTAACAAGCTCAAGTTTCGCAGAGTTTACAGATCATCCAGGACACCACATCCTCCTCCCATAAGATAAAGCTCTCGTCTTCCTTTTGGCTCCCACTTTTTCCAATTTTCTATGCAATTTTCATTGGTATTTTGTATTGCTTCTCCGTTTCTTTTGATTTTGCAGCCATTTATTTCTACTTTGTTGCGGTTTTGGTTGCACGCTTTTTTATTGGTGCAAAAACCGCACTCTGAAATTGAAGTATGACCAACAATGGCTGCTGTTAGTGCAAGTTGTGCAGTTTGTTGTCTCGTCTTTGCCATATCGCTGGCAGTGGGTTTTTTACCAACATTTCTTTCCCCTAAATTAATTGCAATTTGGATGGTACATGAATGAAATCTTAGCGTTGTGTTACGGAATACCATCTGCAGAACCCAGTCAAAAGGTTGCCCGTAGAAAACCATTCGAATTCACTTTATTAAAATGCAACCCCCTATGGGGTGCGGCTCAAAGGAAAATATGCGAAAGCAGCGTGTCCCCTCTGTGTCAGCGTATGATTTGGCCTGTCGCAAGACAAAAGAATGCCATAACACATGAGTTGCCAAGGCAGCACCATCACCAGCACTAGAGTTGAAGAGCTGGGATCTGGTACAACAGGGAATGAAAGTGTCGGAGGATTGCCAACTGAACTGGGGTAGAAACACCACTCACAGGGAGGGGTTGTGTGTGGGGAATCTCTGCTGGATTATCCTAAAAGTCATGGCTTAGACAAATGTTTTATGCTCCACTTGGCTGCATTAGCCTCGCGTTTATGCTCATGAGTTATTTATTGTTAAGCGATTGCGCTGCGAATGAGTTATTTTCTGGCTGTCTGGCAAATGCAATCTGCGACTATTCACAACTTTATAGAAATTAAATTTTCAGGTTTATTTTAACTTTTAAACCGAGTTTGCTGTGAAATTTCATGACTATGCTCCGAAATCAATAAATACTCTGTCGAAGTCTTTCAAAAATCGAAAAAAATCTATAGCTCCCAAGCTGCTTATGTATTTCATGGTCTTATCTTAATACTGGGAACTACTAAAAGCCTTTAATCTTCATTTCTTTTTCGAAATGTGTTTTCGAGAAACTTAAAAACCAAAATTTGATGGGTAAAAGCAACCACATTTCCGCCATTCGATTCTGGGGCCATGTGATTCAATTGCAACCGTCAGAGGGAGGCTCTCTCTTCTGAGACCGTCAATTGAATCAATCAAATTTGATGGGGCTATGGTCCATAGTCGCATCATAAGCTTTCATCGTTATGGCGGAGTTCTCCATCCATGCACAGTTGCATCCAAAGTACATCAAATGAACAGAACTTAAGTTCACATTAACTGGATAGAGGAAAAGGCTAACAGAGTGTGAGAAGGAGAGAGTAGGAGAGTCTTGTGTCGATGCATCTATCAATTGGCACGGCGCATAGGCCAAGGACATATCTAAAAGCAGCAGCCAGTTACCCCTACACTTTGCCTCCTCTGTGCCTCTGTGCACTTGTTTACCCAGTCAACTGTTCTGGCATTCACTTTGGGTAGGAGTTGGGACTCTTAGTTCCCCCATCCCAATCCCAAGTTCCCCTTCTCGACGCATTCATTCAAACACGGTTTGTATTTGAATTTCCCTCATTGCGCATTCAGGCGTTTCATGACCCTCTCTCCCAACTTTTTAACGGCCAACTTTTAGCCAAATCCAAGGCAAAACACACTGCTAAATGCAGGAGGAGAACGAGGAGGATGGTGAAAAGCTTTAGACGGGCCTACGCCCATGCCATGACCTTTAACATTTTGGTGGAGCCAGTTAACCTTGCCGGAGTGGCGGTGGCGACGGCCGCAATGTGGGTTAAATAATTTCACGTTCCAATTGGCTCTGTTCTGCAGGGCTGATCCTTTGTCATTTGTGGATGCTAGGAACAATTCAGTTGGAACAGGCACCCAGTGCTTGTGCAACTGCAGACTTTGACAAATATTTTGTGCCTTGTCGTCCTCTGTTTTGCAAGAAGAAAGCTGCCAGCGCCAGTTTTGTTGACGTGACGAAAATTGTTGCCATAACTAACATCCCTGCCTCGGCATACCTCTTTTATTTAAATTTGATGTCTCCCAAAAAATTGTTTTGAGTGGCTAAGACATTGATAGATTTAATATCCATTCCTTGGATGGTTTCCCCTTATCAGCCCTTTGCCATCCCACTTTGAGGTTGAGCGAAGCGTAAAACTTTTCTAATAAAATATTCCACCAGCACGGAGGCACAGGCATAATCCATTTATATACACTCGATAAAAGGCTTTATTAAATTGACAATACAAAATTGCTTTATTGAATTCGGAGTAAGTGAGAGGGGCAGGAGGCAATTTACTTTACTTTGATGTAAATGGATGCCCAGTCAAACAAAATTTTTCCAAACGTGTATGAAATTACAAAGCTAAGTCTGATATTAAGCAAAGAAAGTAAAAAGCTCAACAATTTTAAAAATGTTGCACTGAAAAGTGAAGCGTCTTACGGTTAAGAACCATTAAACACAGTTTATAAAAAAATGAAAAATTATGACAAAATGTATGCAATTTATCCAGGTCGCTCTTCATCCATAAGGGGAAAAGGTAAAAATTACCAAAAGGTTCAACCTTTAGGTCGTCTGTCAGCAAAATATTTTACTTCAAAATAGCAGGGCCAATTTATCTTAAGAAAACAAATCTGGAAAGCAAACACACATGAATTGTCCCTGGTAATTCCCTTTGACAGTCTCCAACTAATTTGCAGCTGACTCAAAGCGTTGCGCATACGCCCCGTTATGCAATCGTCCCACCGCAGCCAAGTGCCACGCCTAGTGCATAGTCATACTGGTGTTCGTATGCGGTTCCGCCACTCCAGCCACCACCACTGGCATTAATTTGAAAAATTTTAGTTTTCAAAGTCGTTGCTGCTTCGCCCTCTGGCCCGCTGGCCGCTCTGCCTGTTGGCTGTTGGCTGGCTGGCTGCTAGCTGTTGCCACTGCCATTAGCAGAGTTTTACTCCCAGACGCGTTAATTCACTCACATCACGCTGGTTGTTTGCATAAATCAACGCTGCCTGGTAGTGGGTGTACGAGTATTCATATGAGTGCCAGGAAGAATATCCGCATACCCACCCGACGTTGGACGTATCAACTGTACGGCTCCAACTTAAAGCCGCAAAAATCAGCATAACTCGTTAGGTGGCAGCGGCTGCTGCTCCTGTTATGTGAACCCTTCTGTGCCACTTTCCAGCGATAGCATGGATGGCAGAATCTCCACCTGGATGGAGCGTATGTTCCGCATTTATTACACGGCTCGCTTGTGCACGATTTACAGCTTGTTTCCTGAGCGATTTAATCCTTTTGGCTTAGAAATTTTGAGTGCTACGGCCCGCTCTGCTCATTTGTTAAAATATAATGAGATTTGCTGGTGAGGCTTCAGAAGGGATCAATAAAATGAAGCACCTGCTATATCCTCCGCTTGTGGTCACTGCCAGAACTCAATTCAATTCATGTTAACCTTCTCTAGTAGTTCCCCCAAAAACACACCTAAAGTGAGTTGCCAAATAAGTGTTCAGGAGTTGGGTTGGTGGCGGGACCAAAGGAATTGTATCTCCAGGCAGCTTGCCATTCGTACGACAGTTTTTGCGGCCAAAGTTTCGCTGAGTGCGGGCTTGTGTGTCAGCTGGGAAGGAAGAAACAGGAAGAGTTTTGTGGCTAGAACTTGGATTGAGCCTGATGACTGCGGGCAGCTGCAAGCAGTGAATATTTTCCTCATATATTCAACTAGAAATTATCCTTTTCATTGCGCTTTATGAAATGCTTCAAGGCTAACTCCCAGCGGTAGTTAAATTTCAATGTGAAAAGTGCTGTCCTCAATTACAAATTGGATAAAGAGATGAGAAAAGGAGAAAAAATTGAACCTGATTCAACATCTTCGAAGGGGATTTGCGGCTGCCTTTTTTTCGACCCACTTTTAGTGGCAGCGGGAGGGAAAAAGAGAGAGACAATTTGCATATTTAATTGGTAATCATTGTCTGTCGACATCTCGAGGGCTTTGAATAGTGGATACGGAATCTGGCGTTTAGTTGCAGATTGCGCAACAATTCTTTCGCCTGATTAGCAGAATATTTAATTTAATCCTTTGTGATTCGAGCAGGGAAAAATCGAGAAAACTAAAGAGAAGAAAGGAAAGAAAGCGTAACGATGGGCGAAGGACAGAGCTTCCAATAAAGAGCTGACTTTGATTAGCGCATAATCAGACGATGAGTCGAATCCAATGATTGATTAATCACATTCAATGCCTGTGATTGAGCTACATTTTAATTGGAAATCCACAGATAGGCAGCAGAAGTTTCTGAATTTGAATGGGTTTCCTCAACGTGATTCGGTTTGCTTTTTTTTCGGCTTTTCCCCTTTTTGATGAGTGAGTGTTCACTCGCACTACCTCGGGTGCCTGCAATACTCGTATTGTAATGAAAGCATAACAAAAACGGACCAGAAACAGAAATCCAACCAGAAACAGATACAAATCTCTGCATGGGAAATGTCTGCGAAATGGAAAGCATCCACAGCACCCTCCTGAACCTCCATCTCATGGGAGATGGGGATGGGGCTGTTGTGCAATAGTTTGTAGTTTCCGTTCACGTTTTTGACATGAATAAATTGGTAAATATAACCGTGATCAATATGCTCCCACTAGTGCTCGTGCTCGAGCTCATTCGTCAAGCGAAAATCGCAGGCATGGAATTGCAACTCACGAAACCCATCAGCGGAAAAAAAAAATAAATAAATAAATAGATGGATACAAGGTATGTTCGTATAGTATGTATCGCAGAGGGGAGTATAAAATCTGGTAAGAACACGCATAATCAATGGCTTGAAAACAGCCGGCATCTTGGCCACACTCTGGGCCACATTTCTGCATCATTAAGTGGCTGCCGCATGGCGGGAATATGCTAATAGTCGAGCCCCAACACAGCAGGGGTAAACCATGTAAGATGTGGATGATATTTTGGGCACCATGAACCCCCAGAACCCCCATCGTCCTTAATCGTCCTGCCTCTACTGTCTCTGGCTTTGCTCTTTTTCCTTTACTAGTGGGAGGATTTCTCACATACATTAATAGTTGAGATAGGATTTTATGTTGGCGTAAGCGATTTTGTTGCGCTGATTTTCATATTTATTTGGCGGTGGTATATAAGAACATTAATCCGCTGGCTGCTGCGATAATTTATAATGCAATTTCAAAAACTGCGTCCACTCCTTGGACTCGTCAATAAAGCGGATAATGAAGAAGGCCAGCTGTAGAAGCGCACTTAATGACCCTTGATCCCCAAGGGAAAAAATAAAAGGTAAATTTGTACTTTCGAAGAAAATTAAACTACTCAAAATTAATACGAAATTGCACGCACACCTAAAACAAAATATATTGGGTGATATGAAAAGCTCTGTTAAAAATATATTTACACCCATGAAAAGAACAATAAATATTTATTACAAAAGAACAGGTGAACGTCCTGCCAGCCAAATTAACAAAGGACAATAAAACACAGGCCACAAATCGGTCTTTGATATAACAGAGCTTCTTCTGCGAACAAACTCAAACAATACACCGCCATTGGTATTCATATTTCGAGTGCGAATAAATGAATTGAAGTGCAATAAAGCCCTGGCCTCACACACTCCCGCTCGCTCCACATGAGACCCATAAGTACGACGATGCTCCACGGCAATTGGCACGGACCGAAGTCATTTTTTTCTACGTTAGCCGTTGTTATTGTTTTTATTTTTTCAAATATTTGTCCTGCTTCCCCAGCAATGAGCTATCGACAGATTCCAATAAATTGCACTACAGAGGCAAGCGAAATAAAGGAAAAACCAGAATACCACAGGCCTCCAACGGACAATTCAAATAAAGAAATTGCCATATCCCCATCCCAGGGTTCAATCAAAAAATGTAAATTTCCATAATGCCCCCCGCATTGGCATTCATGCACTTCTCTCTTTGGCTTCATTGCCATGACAATCTATTGTTAACTCCTGTTCTGCATACGACTTAAAATTATCCTATATATGCAAAGTGCTGGAGGATCGCTGATTCAGGCATATTCTTGTGGCTTCTGAATACTCGTGGAATTATCCAATTTCATGAGAGCATTATTGCCCAAATATATACATACATATTCTGAAAATTGCTGCCTTGTATGTAGTAAACATTTATTTTGGCGCTCATAGTTCGCTGATGGCTTGAGAAGTATGTTCTAAGTATGGTCATAAATATTTGAACAATTCACTTTATTTACTGCAAGACGTTGAAGCATGGAAAGTAGCAGACATGAATAGAGACACCGAAAGGACTATCTTCCAGACAGTTGAGATAGGACTGCTTCCTGCTCATGTTTTCTTACAGCACACACAAAATAGTTGTGTTCCCGGGAATTCTCGTGCAGCAACAGACACGTGTCGTTTCAACTTTCCAGATGACTTCACCGTTGAACTCCTACTCGAGGAGACATAAAGGACTAAACATAAATGCATTATGTCTTGGAAGTTGTTGGCTTTAGTCCCCAGTATGTGCCACCAGCTTCTACACGATGAAAGTGTTTACAAAATAGGATGAAAGTCTATCTTCAGGGAAAATAAATGTGAATTTCACATGACGCGTACGTAAGGCTTCAAAGATATTATATTTTTTTATATTTAAAGTACAGATAGTTCTAGTTCTGCGAACTAGAACTATGCGAGAACTAGATCGGAAGAGAACTAGAGATCGGAGCTGGGTTCAATGGCCACTTTTGCTGTATCGACAAGACGGAGAGGTTGGAGAAGAATTAAGTAAAATAAAATCTTAAAAAAGTACAAAACATCCGTGGACTTTCTGCGTCAATAACTTCAGAAGTGGGATCGTAGCCCTTTAAAGTATCTGCCTACATAAGTATTTGTCTACTGGCATCCCCGACAACGCGTATTTTCCACATTTTATAAATGGCTGAGGAAACCATGGCAAACCTTGACAAAGAGAAAATTGTGGAGTGGTTGCTGGAGAAGGAGATCATTTTTTTCCAGCCAGCGCAACACTAAGGCAACTTCGTAAGCTTGGCATAAGTGGCGGAATGGACGAAGTGTCTGAAAATCTGGTGAATAAATCAGATATTGAATCAGAGGAAAGTGTCTGAAAGTGAGCAGATCGACGATATGAAAGAGGAAGAATTACTTGACGCCGCAATAAGGGTGGCTGAGAAAAAGAAGAAACTGGCTGCCTTAATGGTAATGGACAACTATGTGACCGATGACATCCGAATGGTCAAGCAACTTATTGCCCCTTTTTCTGCCAGTGAAAATGATGAAGCCTCTGAATGGGTCTTGAATTTTGAACGGATTTGCGGAGGCGTGAACGAAAGCAGCAATTTTAAGCTTCGTTGTGTGCGCACGTTGATGAAGGTGGGAACAGAGGCGGACTTGTTCATGCGTGCCGACATCGAAGAGAAATTGACAGTGCAGTTCATCGTTGATGGTTTTCGTGATCGATCTTCCAGTATCGCCTTATTGTATTCAGCGTCGACCATCGGAAAACTTAAGGAGCTAGCTCGACAATACGAGGCTTTGAGGAAGAGTACCCAGACAAATTTTAAGCGCACTGGGATGACTGCTTCACGAGATGACTGGAACCAGGTGCGCTGCTATAATTGTTCATCACATGGCCATTATGCTTCGACGTGTCCCGCACCTAAGCTGGAGAAGGGATCGTGTTTCCAGTGTGAAGGATTGCCAACAGAAGCCTATGCCAACCCAGCGATCCGTGGGTGCAGCCAGCAACCCGCCGATGGACGACAGAGAGGAGAACAATATTTTGTTCCTATTGTTAATCAGGTAGGGGTATATTTTACACTGATATAAAACGCAGGTATCAAATTAAATTTCTGTCTGGCATGTTGGACACCGGTAGCGCTATTAATTTGATGCAGCGCTCGGCGATACCTTATGAAAATTTTGATGGTGTACTAAAACCGACTGAGTATTTTGGAGTTAACGGTTCGAGAATAAGCATTTTTGGGAGAATATTTGTCAATTTAGTTTTCATAAAATTGAAAAAGAACTTACATATATTTTTCGTTTTACCAAACAACTAAATTTCGTACAATGTCCTTCTGGGGCTTGTTTCCTTGAAAATTATGGAGTAAAATTAATTTTGAAAATGAAATTGAAAATGTAAAGCGGGTGACGCAAAGCAATATTGTCTCAATCGAAAATAAAGTATTAGTAAACATTGACAGTGACCAAATTGAAAATGTAGTATTGACAATTAGTGAACAGTGACTTAGATGAAAATAGAGTATTAGTGAACATTGACAGTGACCGAATTGAAAATGTAGTATTGACAAATAGAGATAGTGAGATGATGTTATCAGATATCAATAATAATGGATTATTGAAGGATGAAAATAATGAGAATAAGATTAGTGACCAATTGAATTGTAATAACATTGACTATTTATTGAAAGATAACGAGCAAAAGCATATGGCAAGTGAATTATTAGAAAGAACCAACATAGATATACTGTATATATATATAGTATTGAAGTAACAAAAGAAGAGGACAGCTATAATATCGACCCAAAAGCGAACTGATAAAGAACGTAGTAAATTCATGGAATTGATAAAACTTAACTATTCAGACTTAACTAACATTACAGCAATTCAACATAACTACGAAATGAATCTCAAACTTAAATCAGAAGAACCTGTACGCACTGTTCCGAGAAGACTTTCATATCAGGAGAAAAAAGAAGTAGATACCAAAATAGATGAACTATTGGAAAAAGGCTTCATAAGAAAAAGTAAAGCACCTTACAGCTCTGCAATAGTATTAGTTCAGAAAAATCAGGGGAAAAAAGTATGTGTGTAGATTACAAACAGCTTAATGAGATTTGCATTCGTGATGGATATCTATTGCCACTAATAGACGACTGCTTAGAGAGATTAGAAGGGATTCCGTTTAGAATTATAACAGATTGTAACTCAGTAGTTTTATGTTTAGGAAAGGGACGTCTTCATTCAAATATCGCCAGATGGGCCATAGAGCTAGCAAATCATAATTATACTTTAAAACATCGTAGTGGAAAATATATGTCCCATGTTGACACCTTAAGTAGATATCCTTCAGCGCTTAATCAAGATTTTGAATATGAACCAATAGTGACAATTCATGAAAGTGATAACAAAGACCGAATAGTTTCCGTGATTGAGTGTGACGACATTAATCTTCAGCTTCAGATAACACAAAACAGGGACAACCATATAGGAAAATTAAAAGAACAATTGGAGCATGGACCTGTTAAGAAAATTTTCATTGAGCGATGGAATTGTTTATAAAATAGGTGAGAGCGACGTTGAGTTGTTTTATATCCCAGCTGAAATGGAAACGCAAATAATCAGAAGAGTTCACGAAAACTTATGCCACTTAGGAACTGAGAAATGTATGAAAGAAATCTTAAGACATTATTGGTTCCCGAATATGAGATCTAAAATCGATTCGTTTATAGGAAATTGTTTAAATTGTATCATGTTTTCAGTCCCCACACATGCGAATAATCGAACACTTCACAATATTCCTAAGCGACCAATCCCATTCGACACCTTACACGTAGATCAATTTGGACCACTTCCGATGTTATATCAAAGAAGAAGCATGTATTAGTTATCATTGACGCCTTTACGAAATTTGTAAAATTGTTTTCTGTAAATACGACAAGCACTAAAGAAGTCAACACATGTTTTTCAAAGTATTTTCAATTTTATAGTCGTTCACGTAGAATTATTAGCGATAGAGGAACGTCTTTTACATCATTAGAATTTAGTAAATTTTTGTTAGAAAATAATATAGAACACGTGAAAGTGGCAACTGCTTCACCCCAAGCGAATGGTCAGGTAGAACAGGTTAACAGAACTATGAAAAGCTATGCTCGCCAAAATAACTGAGCCAATATATCACGAAGATTGGAGCAAACTTTAATAAGGGCTGAATATGCAATTACTAACTCAGTCCATTCGACCACGAAAGAATTTCCTTCAGTGTTGTTATTTGGAGTCCAACAGAGGGTTGTAATATTGACGCGTTAACAGAATACTTAGATGATAAACAAGACCGAACTCAAAGCGATTTAGAATCAGTACGTAAGAAATCTTTGGATAAAATCGAGCATTGTCAGCAGAGGAGTGAAGAATATTTTGAAAGGAATCACAAAAAATCATATTGAGTTCTTAGAAGGCGATTTCGTTGTAATGAGAAACATTGACACCACAATAGGTACAAACAAAAAATTTGTTCCGAAGTACAGGGGTCCGTACATCATCGGAAAGGTATTGCCGAACGACAGATATGTGTTAAATGACATTGAAAACTGCCAAATAAGTCAAATCCCGTATGAGGGCATTATAGAGGCATGCCGATTAAGGAAATGGGCAGATTGGCGTAATCAGTGTGAAAGTGACTCCTACATAAATAGTTAATAATTTATATATATACACATATAATTAAAATTACTCTTAATTACATATTTACGATCGAGGGCGATCTAATTGTCAGGATGGCCGAGCTGTTAGGTTGTTTTAGCATTATAACCCTACATTTGTATTTACTTTGCTGCTAGCTTATGATTATTAGTGTTAATCTACAATTGTATTTACTATGAACGTTGTACGAAATATCGTAAGTATCGGAATAAGTATCGATATGAATTATCGTCCGATAGTTCTAGTTCTGCGAACTAGAACTATGCGAGAACTAGATCGGAAGAGAACTAGAGATCGGAGCTGGGTTCAATGGCCACTTTTGCTGTATCGACAAGACGGAGAGGTTGGAGAAGAATTAAGTAAAATAAAATCTTAAAAGTACAAAACATCCGTGGACTTTCTGCGTCAATACATAATAATTAAACAAAAGGCAAAAAGTCTGTCCATTTTAATGACTACCACGAATCACACACTGTGTACACGACAAAATCAAATGACATTTCTAATTTGTGACAAATTATACGCCGTAAAATGGATAATTGTTTTGCTGTCATCCAAATTAGAAGGATCACTTGAAATGTGTCAGCAGCTAAACAAAAACAAATTGTCATGGCACAAGAGCCCACAAATCACACGTCAAAATTTTAATTTGAATGAAAACAAAACGATTTGGATCACAAAAACAACCGTTCCACGTAGGCCCACTCCTAATCTATTCCTCCCACACAG
>CM017781.1:38985594-39044279 GCA_008121275.1 Drosophila lowei | reverse complement strand
TGTCGCCTGCCGCGAAGTTTAGAAATGCGTCGCCTAAATATTGAATTAAAATGCTCTTCGCACATCATCTGCCTTTTTTCCAATTATCATCTGCTTCGTTAGGCATTATGTTATCGACTACTTGGAGCACCTCTAATTCAGCAAACAAAGCTCTGATTCTAAATTTCCATATAGAATATTTCTCGCCACAAAAGGCTTAATATGTTGCTTATTTCTTTCCATTTTCTATGTATGTATATATTATACACACACACACTACAAAAAAAAGTACACAAGAACGCACGCGGAACTAATTTCACAACTATTTGTTATTAATTTAATTTATCTAAATTGGCGTGGACTGGGCCCATAACCTATTGGTAGACTGGCTATGACAATTAGTAAACGAATAACAGTACCAAGTTATGTTTTGCTTTAAAGATTAATTATGTATTTCTTGATTACTTTTTGCTGCAACACCGGTCCACACACTTGAGATCACAAAAGAAGAGAGAGCGTCGACACTTCAAGTGTGACCAGACTAACTCATAATAATAATACCTAACATATCGATAATATTATTTAATGTTATTATTTGAATGTGGGAATAGGCGTATTCCAACAAATAAATAAACTTACCTTGATCTTGTTTAACCCCGCTTCAGACGGCCGATCTATACTACGAAACACAACGGTTTTCATTTCTTGCGACGGTAAGTCCAGATGTCACAGGGCACCCCCAAAAACAACCGCTGTTCCACGGCTATTCCGTGCTTTCCACCTTCTTCGCATTTACAGTAAAAGTCGAGCCACAGAGTCTGCAGATGCGATCCCGAAACAACGAAACCCGCGTCCCCTCTGACCCACAAGCAGTCGAGCCACGGAATCTGTTGCGATGCGAAAACCGCGTCCCCTGCCCCCTCTGACCATCAAGCTGTTTACCGTTAGGTACAGCCCGGTCAGCGTCGTTCTCTATTCCCTTCCCTCCCCTTCCCTTTCCTACAGGCCCAGGCCATACCAAGCCAGGGCCACCCGTCCCAAATAAAAAGATTAAAATGTTAGTTTGAATATTTATTTATTGTGGATTGGGCAAGAAGTGTTACAGGTGCATTCGGCTGGGGCAGGTGCAGCTGGGGCATCTGCCGCTGGCGGGGCATCAGCTGCCGGTGGGGCAGCTGCCGGTGGGGGTGGGTCGACGCGGGCCGGGTGATTTGGCCCAGCACGGACCACCTCTCGCGCTATCGCAGCGATAGCGCGCCGCATCCGCCTGGGCACAACGTCGTCGTCGGCTCCTCCGGCTCCTCGGTAGCCGGCTCCGCGGTTGCCGGCTCCTCGGTTGCCGGCTCCTCGGTTGCCGGCTCCACGAGCGGCGCCACGTCCAGCAAAGTAATTATTGATAGTGTATGGCATCTGAAAAATATAAATGTTAATATATGATATAAAATATAAAATATATATACTTACGTCTTTTCTCGTTGTACAATTCGGTTGGTTTTGAATTCATATATTATCGATATCCAAGTGCACGGTTGCATTTGCCAATATTTTGCAATTAAGTAAAAATATAATTAAATGGCTTGTAAACAAATCTGAAATGCAGGAAAATAAATTAAACAAAACGTTTGCTGTACTACAATAAAATAATTTGGTTGTTTTTTGCCAAAATGTTTTTTTATTATCAAATTGGCAAAATGATAAAAAAAATAATAATAATAATAATAATAAAAAATAATAAAAAAAAAAAAAAAAAAAATAAAATAAAAATAAAAATTAGAATTAGTATTAGTATTAGTATTAATAATACAAATATTAGTCATAATAATAAAAATATTAGTCATACTAAAAAAAAGAATAAGAAAATCATTCTGCTTAAAAGCACACAACTATGTGAACTCCATGTGACTAGCGCATTAACATAAAGTAGAAATACTGTCGCGTTAGGAATATATATATAAAAATAAAAAAAAATGATCATATGTGCGGGTGGATCCGATATCGATAAACACCTTCACCACCAACAACAAGCAACAAGTGCGCAAAGCATTTGTTATATTTAAATATTGTTAAAATAAGTGAAAGTGTTAAAAAACATAGTGATAATGCTTAACAGCTGGTAAGTTAAAGTTGTTTTTTCAATTGGACGCAATTTTTGCGCATAATGTTATGTTTTTGTGTTAAATTTTTGATTTTAATTTTTTGTGTGTTTTTTTGGCGTGCAATTTTTGCGTGCAATTTGTGCGTCCTTTGAGTGCATTTCTGGCGTGCATTTTTGGGGTGAAATTTGTGCGTGAAATTTGTGCGTGGAATTTGTGCGTGCCAGTGAAATTTGTGCGTGCAATGTGCAATTTCCATTCGTATTATTGTATTTCCAATTGCATTATTTTAGCTTGCAACTTGGCAACGGATAATTTTTTCTTCTAAGGAGTCCGGTAAGACCAAGACTGATTCAAGAGTCCCTAGGTTCGAGACCTGGACTGACCGACCGCTGCTTGTTTTTCAATTTGTATCCCAAAATTTTTTTTTTTTTTTAAAAATAAAAAATTTTTTGTTTTGCTTTTCTTAAACGAACACTAACGCTTTGCAATCCACCCACCATTACAATTTGTTCTAATATTAATAATAATTTTTTCATATTCCAGCAAAACTGACAAGTGCTTGGCAACAGGCTGCAGTGGCGATGTTAAATCGTTTGCGATTCCGAGGATAGGTGAAATCCATGATAAATGGATTAAAAACCTAAACATATCGATGTACTACAACACACGCTCCCGAGTATGCGCGAAGCATTTCAAGGAGGAGTGTATTTTGAACGGGAGGCTTCGAGCAGGAAGTCTCCCAACCGAAAAATTTGGTAAAGTTAGTTTCTAGCTAGTTTTAATCGTCTGTCCGTCCCTATTAGCGCCTAGTGCTCAAAGACTATAAGAGCTAGAGCAACCAAATTTGGTATCCACATTCCTATGATATCGGACCTTGACGAGTTTGTTTCAAAATTTCGGCCCACCCCCTTCCGCAGCCATAAACAACGAAAATCTGTGGCACCCACAATTTTGAAGATAGGAGAAAATTAAAAACGCACAATCATAGAGAATGGCCATATCTACCAGATTGCCGAATCTTGCCGAATCTTGCCGAATCCGAATAAGATCGGATTATTATTATAGCCAAAAGTAACAAATCAATTTGCAGTGGCTACGCAGCGCCCGTCGACACGTTCTGACTGATTTTCTGTCTCTCTCGCACGCACTCTTTGTCGTTTAATGTAGCCATACTGACTATGTATCGGGTATAAATGTATAGTTCGCTCTCTAATTATTTATTCCACTGGACTGCATTTATATCCATGTTATTTATTCACTTTCAACTCGCTGCTGTACCACTAACCATACAGTATATAGATGTGACAGTTCATACAACGAATGCGTCACACACTGGCTAGCGCGCACAGTACCCCAGAGTACCGACGCGTCATCATGAGAGAGAACCCAGAGAGAACATCTTTGCATGTGTTAGTACACACGCAATATGTTTCGACAAAAATATGTGATTGTATGCTTTTTCAGATTTTTGAACGCTTTCAGCTCTTGTTCTGTTTTGGCTCTAGCATGTTTTAATGTATGGGTGCACATGCATTCTCACGTACTTTGCGTGTGTGTGTTTAGTATTGCTGGCCGCTAGAACTGAAATTTGAGTTTGGTTCTTGTTTTGGGTCTTTTGATGAGCTGACCTACCGCCACAAAATAAATGAAGAATGGGCAGGGGTGGGGTTATGGTACACTAGGGCGCGGGAAATAAAATAAAAGCTGTTATTTGTTTGATTTATACTACAAGATATAAAATATTACATTAATATAATTACACATTTATTTCCTTATTTTAAACAGGTTGATTATAAATTATACAAAATACAAAATCTTGGTGACAAGCTTCTTTTAAAAGTGTTAATACCCTAAAATACTGTAAGTCAAAGCAACGAACCAGAGCAAAACTCGAAATTTGTACATGTCTTTCTCACAAGATTCCGCGATTGCGTGCCCTTTAGGAGTACTAACACTTTTTAAAGAAGCTTGTCTCCAAGACATCAAGACAACTGTAATTTTGAATACCCTCAAGCAATATACGAATGTAATAAACTGATATATTTATGTAAATATGTATGTACATAAGATATTTCACAATTGAATTAGAAAATTTATAGGTATTGTCCATGAGAGTATTCAAGGTGCGACCGGCATCTAAATTTTTGCTTTGCAGATTCCCGTCGGAAAGCGTGCGATTGACAATTGATGTGAAATATATGTTAAACCAATTCCATATATATGTATGCATATTTATTTTAGTATATGTATATACATTTTTTCTTAAATCGTATATTTAGATACATCATTATTTTAGTTTTAATAAACAAAGATGTCGAGAACCGACGGCGTTTACATAATTTGTATAATTTATAATCAACCTGTTTAAAATAAGGAAATAAATGTGGCACTAAAAATGCTTCAGAGCCTCCGCAAAAGACGCAAACGCAGATTCGTTAAGAATGACTAAAATCTAGCAGCTTGTGGAATCTGTATCAGATCGGATCAATACTATGGCCATAAGCAACAATTGAAAATGCAGTGGATACACAACGCCTTCCATACACTTACTCATTCTCTCTCTCTCTCACACACTCTTCCTAGTGCAGTGTGTATTGCTCTGGTGGAGGGAACGAGATAAAACTTCTGGTGTTGGTGTGAAAATAGAGAAAAAAGACAGATGTAAACAAAAATTGCAAAGGAAAATGGAAACAGATCAAATCTAGCATATACAAATCTCCCAAACGGTTCGACCGATTATTATTAAATATTTTTTTTGCGAACAGCGATATCAAAAGACATAAAATATATTGTATAGGTTACATAAAGCATATTGAACACGCACATTTATTTTCGTACCGTGTTGGGTCGTGTTGATAAATATCGTGACCATGCCCATCTCTAATGTGTGCATATGTACACGGCGCAGCAACGGCCATTGCTGCCGATTTCACATAAATACATACATTCACGTACTTTACAGTTTTCGTGTGTGCTTGTTTGCCGGCGGCAGAGCAGAGACCAGCAACTCTGACCAGTGCTTCCATTTTAGCTTACTTCGGCTATACGTATCTAGCATTTTTAATAGTGAAATTGCTAAGAATATGGAACAATTCTTATATAACTTGATTAAGCATTTTTTTTTAAGTACACTCCAATTGACAATATTCTGAGTGCAAAAACCGACGATGTTGTGGAATGTTTGGAATATTTTCAGCTCACCGATATTGATAGCATGAGGGCTATTGAATTGCGAACAGAAAGACGACCAAACACCATTAAGTTATAATGTTATATTTGAGGTGAATTTAATTTGCCATATTTTTAGCTTATATTTTTCGGCTGTAGCCACTTTTGGAATTTTTTTCGCAACTAGCTTCATTGATTCTGAAACTCTGGCAGCACTGTTTCTGACAAGACGGGCACAGCTGCGCAGTAAGCGGCAGAGGACGTCGACTGCGGGCTGCCTAACGTATAAATAGGACGACGTCAGTTGCTCCTCGTCATTGCTCTAATTTTTTTTGGCCTGTTCAGACCTACTTCTCCGTACTCTACTAAATAATAATTTATTCCTATTTCTTACTTATTCTTACTTATCGTGGCTAAACTTGCCTTCAGTTTGCCTGTATTATGTACCATTTATAAGGAAATTGTTTCTTCTTTTACATTCTTAATTGCGTTTTATTGAGACACACTATGCACGCTAACATGGATGTTTTCGGTCGTGCAGTCGGCACGGTGCGGAGGTTCTGTCGGCATATTGCGGTTGTTCTGTCGGCATGTTGCGGGGGTTCTGTCAGCATGTTGCGGGTGCTGCTACTGGCGGTTCTCCGTGTAAAAGTTGGCAATTTCGTTGGCAGCAGCGACCTGATCGATAGGAGTACTTTTTCTACAGTCAGAGTCGGCGACCATTTCTCCTTCAGTATATCCAGGCATATAAAGCCGTAACTGGTTATATTGCAGTGGTAGATTTTTGTTATAATTTTTTATAAATTTTAAAAATTAGCTATATTTTTATTTGTTAACTCATGCGTTAATTGAAGCTTTATTATTTATATGTGCAGGTGCTATTATTCATTATATAATTTGAAATTTTAGAATAGTTTTTCTAAATATGAAAAAGACCGAAAACTTGGGTGGCTGCAAATTATTGTATTTTTAAGGACGAAAAAAAGAAATGTTGCGTGCGTTCGGTTCAATAGATTTTTTCGACTTTTTGCAATGTATTCAAACAATTTCTTCTTAGCCTAGCTTACCTACGGTGGCAAAGCGGTACTTTTTTTTTTTTGGGTTTAAATCATCTCGAGGATGACCGGATTTTGATCGTAGCACAGTAGCCACATTGATCAGATACGAAACTGAGTTTTTTTTTTAGGCTCCCCCATGGAGCCTGAAACGATACTGTTCATTTTAAATTAAATTATTATATTAGTTCATTTCCGTTCTAAGGTTTGAATTCATATACCTTTAACTTCAGCTTGTTTTAATATATATCTAAAATCTAGTAGCCCGCGTAGCCCGCTTCCTTTGTTTGCCATAGTCAAAGTCCTTGTTGTCGATGGCCAGGTCGAAGGATGAAAATGGCTTGTTAGGTTCGGATCTTGCAAGGGGTGCGCTTCTGTCCTGCTGGGATAGGACTCGGACTGTCTAGAATACGCCTCGCTAATCCTTGGATAGGACTCCGTCTGGCGGGCGCAAATCAGATACGACTCGTTTTGTTGCGAAGGAAGATATATTTTAAAATATTGTTACGTTTTTACTGTTCTAATTCCGGATTGATAATTTGGTTTGTCTTGGTGTAAAGATTGCTCGTCGAGGATCGTTCTGCCCGCAGCTCAGATTTGAGCTGCTCTGAAATTTGCTGGAGACGTTCCTCCAACTTCGAAATTCTTATTGATCATCTCCAGTGCCGCATTTGTGGTTTCCAGCTGTCTGTTCTTCGACTCCACTTCCGCCTGATTGGAGACGAGAGCTGCTTTTGTGTTTGCAATGCAATGATTATTCCGATTAATTTGGCGGTCGTAAAGGCAACCAGCTCTGTAATTTTGAGGAAACCAGTGAATTCCCGTATCACCTCCTTGCCAAGCGTCATGCAGCGTTTCCGGACTAAAGTCAGTTCGCGACTGTTGTAAAAATCAATTATCATATCTGATAAAAGAGATCTTTCAAACCGGCTCATATTTCTCTTCATGTTTTTTACATTTTCATGTTTTATATTGTCTGATTAATTTAGTTTAAAAATCACTACATTGTATTACATTTCGATTGCAAGAAATCCTTCATGCTGTCTGTGTTGGTATCGATGCTGTTGGAAGGCAAGGGATTGCGACGGCTTGGAGATCGGCTTCGGGTTGGAGCCGGGCCCCGTCTTTGGCCATCGCGTCGGCTTGCAGATCGGCTTCTGGCTCGACTTCGTCTGGCTGGACTACTGCGGCCAGATGAAGGGGTCAGGGACTTGACACTATAGTGTTCGCCTAGAAGCTGGAGGTATCCCAGCCTTTGTCCCGCCTCCAGCGTGGCCCTAGTTCAACAAGGCGTTGAACCTGTGCCACCTCCGTGATAGTCCGAATTCGTAAGATATTTTCGGGATCATAGGGGTAATTCGGGACCGGTGGATTCACAGTGTCCTGCCAGTGGTTGGCTGTGAACTTGAGCTGATAGAGCAGCTCCAGCACCGTGTCCGTCACCTCGTACTTCTTCGCGAATAGTTTGCGCAGGTGAACGACATCCCATAGCACAGGGTACTCCTGGGCGGCGTTCGTCTTTGCAAGTATATTGGCGGGGCAGCCATCGCATATGATGCACATCAATCTCGGGCCAAGGACAAACCTCCTGCGATACGAGGGCCTGCAAATAATTTAATTCATTAGAAAAAAAATATATATTCATTCTGATGAATATTACCAGCTTCAGGTGGAGGAAATGAAAATTCCTTCCATCCAAGTTGAAGGCTGCTATCGCTAGCACCTTCCACTTGTTGCCACGCACATCCCATTTCAAATGAATCTCGTCGTAAATCACGACGAAAGGAGCATTCCCATAATGCTGGAGGTTGGAGATCAAGTTGACCACACCAACTCCATGGGAATGCCCCTCTCGAGTAACACGACCGATTGCATTTATTACCCTCTCCTCGCTTACGCGGAGGAACGGAACCATTAAGGAGTGAAACATGATGTTACTGTGCTGGAAGCTCAGTAGCAACTGGTAACAATTCTTGCAAATTTCAGCTCTATATATACCAATTTCTCTATTCCTAACTGTTCTTCTTGACAATTTCTTTACTCCTTCATCCCTCTTGTAAAACTATATTACAAGTTTTACTTTTAGCTACCAATTTGGTAATACATTTGGCAGTACAGTAGGTAGTACTGCCACCCCTCAGCGCCTTCCCGGGGCGGAGACCGGGGTTCAAATCCCCGTCGTGATGTAATAATTTGTATTTGTTCTGTTATTATACCCGATACTCAAAATGAGTATTGGGGTATATTAGATTTGTGGTAAAAGTGGATGTGTGTAACGTCCAGAAGGAAGCGTTTCCGACCCCATAAAGTATATATATTCTTGATCAGCATCAATGGCCGAGTCGATTGAGCCATGTCTGTCTGTCCGTCCGTCCGTCTGTCCGTCCCTATTAGCGCCTAGTGCTCAAAGACTATAAGAGCTAGAGCAACGACATTTTGTATCCAGACTTCTGTAATATGTCACTGTTACAAGTGTATTTCAAAACTTCGCCCCGCCGACTTCCGCCCTCACAAAGGAAGAAAATCTGTGGCATCCACAATTTTAAAGATACGAGAAAATTAAAAACGCACAATCGTAGAGAACAAATTTATCTTCTAGACTGCAGAATCTGAATTGGATCGTATCATTATTATAGCCAGAATGAAGAAAACAATTTAATTTTGTCTCGCCCTGTCTCTCTCTAACACACACGTATCATAGCCGGCTTTGCATAGCGCAAAACATTAGCGCCTAGATCTCAGAGACTATAAGAGCTAGAGCAACCAAATTTTTTATCCAGATTCCTATAATATCGGACCTTGACGAGTTTGTTTCAAAATTTCGCCCCACCCCCATCCGCCCCCGCAAAGTGCGAAAATCTGTGGCATCCACAGATCTCAGAGACTATTAGACCTGACTGTAGAGCTCTCACTGTTACAAAACTATTTGTAATTTTTCACTGCAGAACTCACTGTTGATAGCTCACTGCTACAAGTGTGTTTCAAAATTTCAGCCCACCCCTTTCGCAGCCATAAACAACAAAAAATCTGTGGCAACCACAATTTTGAAGTTAGGAGAAAATTAAAAACGCACAATCATAGAGAATGGCCATATCTACCAGATTGCCGAATCTTGCCGAATCCGAATAAGATCGGATTATCATTATAGCCAAAAGTAACAAATCCATTTGCAGTGGCTACGCAGCGCCCGTCGACACGTTCTGACTGATTTTCTGTCTCTCTCGCACGCACTTTTGTCGTTTAATGTAGCCATACTGACTATGTATCGGGTATAAATGTAGAGTTGCGGCCGCAGCAGCAACTCACAACGTTCCCCTGTTATTGTACTTTATTAACACATATTAAAATGTTACTAATTACTTTTATTTAAATTTTTTGTTAATTTAGGACATAAGCCATTGTTTGAGAACTCGCTCAGCAATTGGCAAAAAAAAGGCATTGTTTCTGTTGACGCCCCTTAATAGAATATAGGATTAAATTACTTTATAAAGGTTAACAATTTGAATATTTGAATTAATATGTAAATATTACTAAAATTGTGAATTAATTTGAAGTTGGCGCGTTACATTATGTACATATAAAGAAGCGCAATCGATAGTATCAATAGTATCGAGCCAAAACGATCTGAATTATGATCACTAGATTTAAGAGATATACGAAATAAAACGAACGAGCAAGGAACTACATCGAGCGGATTAAGGAAGGTCTTAATTGTGTAGACGGATTCCACTGGAAAACTGTTGGAGGGACTTAGCTCGTACATTTGGCGCCCGAGCAGGGACCTTTGGAGAAGGTTCAATTACCGGATGGAGTTCACGACTGGAACTCAATAAATATTTCACCCTGAGTCTGGCTGACGGCGAGTGCGACAGCGGCTTCGGTATCGAATTGTGAGTGTGAACTGCTTTGAGCATCTAATATTTCTTGCAGGCATGTTTAGTTCCAATTCGATGTGTGTGAATAATCTTAAAACAATACAATTGTTTTAGTGTCAAAGTGGTCGCGGCTTTGAGACTTCTGCGCTTTAATTGTTCTGTAAGCGGGGTCTCGTGTAGAAAGCAGATTACAATTACAGTTAGCTTGAGCGCTTAGGTAGCTGCATACACACATACAGCCTATTGCGTGCACTGCTATACGTTGAAGCAAGGCACATACATACTTGCATATGTATGCAGTTACAAGCCGGCACCTAAAGAACAGTAATTGCTATTTGACATTGATCTAACTTTGTAGTCGTTTCTTCTTTGCCTGCCGGTTCGTTGGGGCGCAAGTACACATTTTGGTACAGTGGCGCACAGTGGTCAATTGTTGATCAATTATTGAATTGGGCAGTGTAGTGAGAATTTAAAGTTAGCCGATTATTGAATAGAGTGGCTAAACTTGGTACCGTGTTACTTACTCATGCCAATATTGAGTATTTTTTATTGTTAAATTTTCAAGGGTAACACCGGTATAAATAGTCAGTGCAAATGGCACCTAGAAAGGGTAAAGATGCGGAGGTGCTCACTTCTCGAACGGCGTTAATGAATTCCTTTGTCCGTAACAAGGTCTATATCGAAAAAATAGCGACTCCATGACGGCTGCGGAGCTGGAAGCCAGGTTAAGTCTAATTGAGACAAACTTTAATCAGTTCTGCAACATTCAGGCTAAAATTGAACACGATAGCGAGGACGCCAGCGAATATGAAAGCCGCTATGAAGCTGAGGAGGTTTATTGCGAATTAAAGGCCAAGTTACTAAGCTGTCTTGGAAATAGGGACGGCGGCAGTCCAATGTAGGTGATCTTCTAAATAGCACACAGGTGTCTCGTTCATCGAGACTTCCCAAACTAAAGCTGCCTGAGTTCGCTGGAAAGTTTACGGAATGGACCAGCTGGTACAACACCTTTGCTACTCTAATAGAATCAGACTCTGAATTGGATGAGTTGTCTAAATTTATTCATTTGAGATCATCGTTAGAGCTGGACCGTTAAGTGCGATTGAGGGTTTGGAATTAACAGGGCCTAATTATCGCAAGGCACTACGATTATTGAAAGATCGCTATGAAAATAAGGCAATTATTCTGCAATCACATGTACAGGAGCTATTCAACTTACGGCGGCTAAAAAGACCCGACTCAGAGGGACTGAGAGTGCTGGTAGACAGTGTAAATTCCCAATTAGTAGCACTCAAGTCGTTAAGCGACGATAAGGAGATTCTGGATGCAGTAATTTTCCATCTGATTCGTACAAAGCTTGATGAAGATACAATGGATAGGTGGGAAGTTGAGTGGGATTGCCAGAAGTTACCGTCGTGGTCATTGTTATCGCAGTTTCTGATAAACAGAGGAGTCAATATGGCAAATAGGGAAGTTCGACGAGGCAATGGAGCCCGACCCAGTGGTAAAGGTGAGATTAAAAATGCGACCTTAGCTGCAACAATAGACAGCAATGGCTGCTACGTTTGTCCTGGGACCCACGGATTGAAAGGGTGTCAAAGGTTTAAAGAACTATCACCAGTACAACGTTACCATGAGGCGAAGAAGCATTCGCTGTGCCTGATTTGTTTTAGCAAGCGACATACAACTAGAAACTGTAATGGTCCGCGATGTAGGATTTGCAGCAAGCCGCATCATGAACTTCTGCATCGAGAGATTCCTATTGTTGCCAATGAGCCGGGGCTCAAAGGGCAGGAGTTGCAAGAGCCAAAGTCACTGCATAGCTCCCCTATTGTCTAGATCATCCACCAACCTTCTTGCGACCGCTGTAGTTCAAATCAAAGCTATAGACGGAGGATATATCGCAATTGCAGGTGCGTGTTAGATTCCGGTAGTCAATTAAATTTTCTGACGGCTAGGATAGTCTCGGCCCTGGGCCTAGAAATGCGCGACTCAGTCATACAACTCAGTGGTATTGGAAATGCAACATCTCAAGTAATGGGAGAGGTGCAAGCGACTTTTAAATCTAGAGTCACCAGATATATGACTACCGAGGACTTCTGTGTGCTGAAGGAAATAACTCAGTATAACCCAACAAGCTCAGGAATTTGTTCGGAGTGGGTTCCACCCAAAGGAGTTACGCTGGCCGACCCTACATTTCAGTCCGGGGAAGATATTGACATGCTAGTTGGAGTCACATTGTTTTTCAAGCTAATTGTAGCAGGGCAAATAAAACTAGGAGCACACCTTCCAAGGCTTCAAAAAGTCTCTGTTAGGCTGGGTCGTCGTAGGTGAATTCACGAAATCTTCTGCAGTTGCACTGTTAGCAACTGACATTGAACGAAAGGTGTCGAAAAATGATCAGCTGCAAGAGCTCGTACAAAGGTTTTGGAAGTGTGAAGAAGTCCCTGAAACAGTAGATAAGTTCACAGAGGAAGAAAAACAGTGCGAAGATTGTTTTGTGACGCATGTTAAGCAGGAGGCCTCAGGACATTTAGTGGTAGCTCTGCCCTTTAAGAATCCTAAAGTTGAGTTAGGCGAAACTTATCAAATCGCACTTACCAGGTTCTTGAATTTAGAGAAGAGGTTAAATCGTAGCCAAGCGCTGAAGGAACAATATGTTCAATTTATTGAAGAATATCGCCAGTTAGGGCATTTAGAGGCAATAGAGCCCGCCGGACAAGAAAAGGTCGAATACTTCATGCCACATCATCCGGTTATTCGCCCAGAGAGTTTGACGACCAAGTTACGAGTCGTATTTGATGCCTCATGTAGATCTAGCAACGGCAGGTCACTGAACGACGCAACCTTGGTTGGTCCAACGTTGCAGCCTGATCTGTTCGAGACTTTGACCAGGTTCCGTTTCTATAGATACGCCCTTACGGCCGACATAAAAGAAAATGTACCGTCAAATATTGGTTGCGGAACCACATAGAAACTATCAATGCATTCTATGGCGATGCAACGTTTCGGATCCTATCCAGGTGCTGCGCCTAAACACGGTCACTTATGGAACAAATTCGGCGCCGTTCCTGGCAGTACGTTGCCTCTATTACTTGGTCGATAGGTACGCGGAAAAATTTCCGTTAGCTAGAGAGGCAGTAAAGCGAAGTTTCTATATGGATGATATGCTGTGTGGAGCCGAATCAAAAGAGGAACTGACAAACTTGAAAGAACAAGTGACCGAATTATTAGGGCTAGGAAAGTTCGAGCTGCACAAATGGCGCAGCAATTATCAAGGAATGGACAACAACACCAGCCTAGAGCCCCTGATGCTAAAAAAAGAGGACGCAGCTAAAACTTTGGGGATATATTGGTCAAGTCTAGAGGACAAATTCCAATTTTGCTTTAACATAAAGGTCTCCGCAATCGCCACGAAGCGATCAGTGCTGTCCGAATTGGCTCAGGTGTTTGATCCGTTAGGGTTCTTGAGTCCCTTGCTGATCTTGGGCAAGATCTTTGTTCAGGAACTTTGGCTTCTAAAGCAGGATTGGGACGAGGAGTTACCAGCAAGCTACGCAACTCAATGGCTTCGATATAGAGAAGAACTGAAACTAATTGACAAATTTTCAATTCCGCGATCCTCAATTCCGATTACGGCCGACCTATGCACTTTGCAACTGTTTGGTTTCTCTGACGCATCCAACAGAGCTTACGGCGGCGTAATTTATGCTCGTGTTAGGGATGAAGGGGAGGAATTTCTGTGCGACTGGTAACGGCCAAGTCCAAAGTAGCCCCAGTTAGGGGTAACATCATTGCCACGCTTAGAGTTACAAGGGGCATTGTTAGTGGCCAAGCTAATGGCAAAGGTATGCGCCTGTCTTCACATACCAGTAGAGAAGGTTAACTATTTCACGGATTCCACAATTGTGTTAAATTGGCTGTCGTCACATGCTAGTCGATGGACCACCTTCGTTGCCAACAGGGTGGCTCAAATACAAGAGCTCACACGTGTACAGGATTGGTTCAAGGTTGACACCAAATCAAACCCTGCAGATATTGTATCTAGGGGGTTATTGGTAACCGAATTGAGCAAGTCAACGATGTGGTGGAACGGTCCAGAATTTTTAATGGACGCAGCAGATGACTGGACCAAATTTAATTGGAGTGAGGAAATACAAACAGTTCCAGAGGAGAGGAAATGTAAGTTCTCGCTGACAGTTGGAAAGGTAGAAAGGAATGAGAAGTTAGATGTCGTGGGGAGATGCAAATTTGCAAATGATTTCCTCAAATTGCAGCGAGTTTTTAGCTATATTTTTCGCTGGCGTAGAATATCGTTGAGATCAAACTCAAATGAAACAGGCAACCTTACTGCAGCTGAAATGGAGGGCGGATTGCGCTATATTGTGTATAATGTGCAGCAGTTGAGCTTGCATGAGGAATTCATTAAGCTTAAAGAGGGAAAGGTGATAAAATCAGCGAGAATTCAGAGTTTAAGCCCGTTTTACAAGAGGAAGAGGGAATAACTATTATTCGAGTCGGCGGAAGGTTGTCCAATGCCGAATTGCCATTTGACACAAGGCATCCCATCTTAATGCCGAGCAACCATAAAGTGGTAGAGGCGCTTGTTGAACTCACACATCGAAAGAATTTACATGCCGGGGCACAATCGCTATGTGCCTTTTGCGACAGAGATATTGGGTAATCAATTGCAGGAAACTTGCCCGCAGGGTGATCCGTGGCTGCATACCATGCTTTCGTCGTCGGCCGCTCGCTGCAACACAGCTGATGGGAGCGCTGCCAGCTAACCGAGTGCGAGGCAATATCTACCCCTTCGAGCGCGCTGGACTGGACTTTGCTGGACCAATATGGATGCACTTTCACATGCGAGGAAAACGCCCAGTAAAGGTGTATCTGTGCATATTTGTATGCTTTGCAACAAAGGCCTGCCATATAGAGATCGTGTCGGACTTAAGCTCAAATGCGTTCATCGCGGCGCTAAAACGGTTCTTTGCAAGACGTGGATTGAGTTCTGACCTATATTGCGACAACGCCACCAATTTTGTAGGTGCGTCACGAGAGCTCAACAGAGCTTTCGACTCGCCAAGTCAGAAGCTCATTGACGACGAATGCAGCCAGCGAGGAGTCAGGTTTCACTTCATCCCCCCACGCTCCCCTCACTTTGGAGGATTATGGGAGAGCGCCGTGAAGGTGGCCAAACAGCTGCTTGTGAAATGCACCAACAGCACAGCACTAAACTACGAAGATCTTGCGACTGCCATCACACAAGTAGAAGCGGTGATGAATTCTAGACCTCTGCATCCCTTGTCATCGGACCCGAATGACTTCGAGGCGCTAACTCCCGGTCATTTCTTGGTTGGCCGACCCCTGAACGCGTTAGTAGAACCAGTAGACGACGCACTGTTGAAACTGTCCATGAGCAACCATTGGAAACGCATTCTAATGGTACACCACATGTTCTGGCACCGCTGGTCGTCGGAATATTTGACGTTGCTGCAGAAGCGGACAAAGTGGAGCACTGTAGCCAACAACATTCAACTTGGTACACTGGTCCTTATTGCGGAAGACAACGCTCCGCCCGGACAATGGCTGCTGGGAAGAGTTGCAGAGTTACACCCAGGAGCTGATGGTGCAGTTCGGGTTGTAACACTCAGGACCAAGACTGGATTATTTAAGCGCAACGTACATAAGCTCTGCCCGCTGCCTACAGATGCCGATGAACTTAATGTTGGAAGGAGCTTCCAAGGTGGGGAGAATGTTGACGCCCCTTAATAGAATATAGGATTAAATTACTTTATAAAGGTTAACAATTTGAATATTTGAATTAATATGTAAATATTACTAAAATTGTGAATTAATTTGAAGTTGGCGCGTTACATTATGTACATATAAAGAAGCGCAATCGATAGTATCAATAGTATCGAGCCAAAACGATCTGAATTATGATCACTAGATTTAAGAGATATACGAAATAAAACGAACGAGCAAGGAACTACATCGAGCGGATTAAGGAAGGTCTTAATTGTGTAGACGGATTCCACTGGAAAACTGTTGGAGGGACTTAGCTCGTACAGTTTCAATAGAAGATATTGAAAACAAAACTGCCGATCTATCAATAGATAATATTGAAAAGCCTAACATAAATCAATCAATAGATAATATTGAAAAGCCTAACATAGATCAATCAATAGATAATATTGAAAAAACTAACATAGATCAATCAATAGATAATATTGAAAACACTAACATAGATCAATCAATAGATAATATTGAAAAAACTAACATAGATCAATCAATAGATAATATTGAAAACACTAACATAGATCAATCAATAGATAATATTGAAAAACACTAACATAGATCAATCAATAGATAATATTGAAAAACTAACAAAGATCAATCAATAGATAATATTGAAAAAACTAACATAGATCAATCAATAGATAATATTGATATCAAGTACAATGAAGATACATACTCTTCTGAAGAATCCGGCTATGAATTTCTGGAAAAGAAATGTAAAGCCCTAAATGAGGAAAATATTTCCCTAAAAGAGGAAATTAAAAATTTGCATGAAAAATTGCACACATTCACTGTCCAAAGTGAAGATAGTAAAACTTATTTACAGAAAATAAATGATTTAGAGAAAGAAATTTCTCAACTTAAATCAATGAGCCCGAACAGGGCTCATGAAGAAAAACAATGTGATTCGCCGCCGCTCCAAGTATTTGAGCCAGGCTTTCAAGGCGAACATATTGAAAAGTTGAAGAAACTTGTTCAAAAAATGGATGAGAGTCACAGAAATTGTGCACTAATTTTTGATGAAATGATCATCCAACCAGAAATAAGTTATCTTGCCAATGTTGACCGAGCAATTGGTTACGTAGACCTGGGAGACGGAATTTCCGATAAGGAACAATACTCCTCCCAAGCCACTGGAATGTTGACATTCCTTGTTAGAGGGCTGGTAAGTGATTACAGCTATTTTGATAACTCAATATTTGTTAACAAAAATGTGAATCACAAATAAGCCCAAGCCATTGGTCAGGCGGTTAAGTGTTGCACTGCAGCCGGCTTAAATGTCCGCGCTATAGTCTGCGATCAGGCAGCAGTAAACACGGAGGCTCTTGAAAAAATAGACCGTGAAAGATTGATCGATCCGCCAATTCCTCAATTCGTGTGCGATTACGTACATCTATTTAAGAGTGTTAGAAATAACTTCTTGACACACGACATAACTACACCAGTCGGAAAAGCGACATGGAAAGTTATCGAAAAGTTTTATGAAGTCGATTCATTAAACTCTTTTCGCTTGGCACCCAAGATTACGGAAAAGCACATCAATCCGCAAGGATATGATAGAATGAATACCGAATTGGCTGTTCATGTTTTTTCGAATACGGTCAGCACAGGCATTAAAATGCTTGCTGATCGTGATACTTTTGAAGACAAGGATACAGCCATTGCTACATCCATGTTTTTAAAAAGTATGAACGATGGTTTCGATGTATTGAACAATACATACTGCCATGACAATAAAACGTTCACCAATCGCTTGGATGAATTCGTAAGTTATTTGGGAAAGATTAAATTCGGCCCCCATAAAATAACCGAATCAGATTCCCAAGCCAGTTGCCTGAAAAGGCTGATTGAAACTTGCAAAATAATCAATCACATTACAAAAGATCTTTTAGAAATAAAAGATATAAAAGAAGTAAATACCAGGGGTTTCAACCAAGATTCCCTGGAAGAATATTTTGCTAAAGCGCGATATTGGGTGGCAATATAGTAGCCCAACACCAGCTTAGTTGATTCAGCACCTGCCTCTACAAATCCCTGAAAAGGTAAATTTAGAGGAAAAACGGTGACAACCAAAATTCCATTAAACAGCATGGACTAATTGTATATCAAACGGAAAGTTTGAATCGCCCAATTGGTAAAATTGCGGAATTCGCTGCTGTAAGAAACACATTAGGAATTGTTCTGTGCAAACTGAACATTTAATGTACTATCTGTCAAAGAATAGTAGTTCCTGATGGAAAGAGCCTCCGTGGAATTACAAATCCAACCCAAGCTCTTTTTGAACATTCTTTAAATCATATTCAAATATTTACTGAATGCTTCAAAACCACTCCATGCGATAGAAATATTGCAAGAAACATTGTTGAAAAATGCGTTAAGCATGATTTGGAGTGGTTTACGGTTTCTAGTAGTGTTGGGTAAACATTGCTCATTTTGGTGAACATGTTCACTTGTTCTTTTTTAGTAAGTGAGTCAACTCACTCATATTGCTCACTTGCTCAGTTACTCAGTTGCTCACTTGCTCAGTTGCTCACTTGCTCAGTTGCTCACTTGCTCACTTGCTCAGTTGCTCACTTGCTCAGTTGCTCACTTGCTCACTTGCGTAAGTAAGAGTAAACAGCTTTGCCGGTAATACAAAAAGTGTGAAGTAAACGCAAATATGAGCAACAGCTGCCAGATCGCAAAATGCCCTTTGAGGAGCAAAATTGCGCAAAAAGTGAGTAGAGAACAAGTGAGCAAAAATGAACTAGTGAACAACAAAGAACAAGTGAGCAACAAAGAACAAGTGAGCAACAAAGAACAAGTGAACAAAAAAGAACAAGTGAGCAACAAAGAACAAGCGAACAAAAAAGAACAAGTGAGCAAAAAAGAACAATTTGGAAAGAACATGTTCAGTTGCTCACTTAAGTGAACAACTCTTTTTTGTTCACTCACTCATGAGCAACACAACACTAATACGGGAGCACATGTATTTTCATCGTTTCAGCTTTGGGAGCGCCGACTACCTGAACTGCGCCTACTGCACACATGTGGCGAAGGAGCAAGTACAGCCACACGTACAGGGAAAGGAAACGGCTCCAGGCAGAGCCCATGCAGATAACCCAAGTGGAGAAGTATCCATTTCCAAATTATTGGCCAAATATCTAGAGCCTACAGGATATGGGGGTGAGTACTGGAGATCCATCGCCCTATCCATCCCCAGCATCCTTTAATATTCTCCTCTAATCCACCTCCTCTAATGTACGTACCCTCAGCGGGTCGCTTTGTCTGCGGTTTGTCCCCGGCCGAACTTCCGCCAATTCCCCGGATTCATATAGGTCTCAAGAATCCCACCCCTATCGCCAACCAGGGGCTCCAGGGGGAGCCAGTGGCAAAAAAAGCCAAGATCAGCAAGCGACGTCAGACCCTGGGTTCAGAAGAGCTAATCAGGGCGAGTCCACCAGCAGTAGCAGCCCTCGCACCAAGCCCAGCCACATCCCACAGCAGTAGACCAGCGTATACTATTTGGTCCACCTCGTTCACAGGAACTAATCCCACTGCTCCACTGCAGCCGCCGCCACCAGCAGCAGCAAAAGCAGTAGCCGGTAATCGACAGACTACAGCTGGACCACAGGAGAACATCATAAGGAACCGTAAGCGACGCAACAGCGTTGTGGTCTTTAGTCGTCCCTAGGGATGTCTCGTGTATCCTCCATACACAAGCCAGACTTTTTAGACTATTACTATTAAAATTATACTTTAAAAGTAGGAGATCAAGAGATGAGATTAGCCATTTCTGAAACTGCCTCTTTACACGCGAGAGATGTTGTGCTAGTTCAAACTACAAAACCATACAAATTATATAGTGCCGCTGGCGGACACTGATGCATCGCAGCTAATTGTAGTACTCGCAGGGCTAGTAATATAAATATAAACTAGTAATACCCTTTCTCTGACAATAAAACATTACCTTATGCACAGAATGCTATTGGTCCTGCTTAGTTTCCTGGAATTCCTTAGTTTTGTCTTAACCAGATTAACCTGGCTTAATACCCGCTCACCACGGTTTGACCACGGCAATGATAGCATTTGCAGTGCAACAGCTGCCAGGTCAAGAAATCAGCGGTTTTCACCAGAATCTTTATAGAAGTAAGCCTCCAAAACCTAGTGCTGTCGTTGATATTTTCTCTCTTTATTAAATTAATATCGCTATATTTGCATTCAATTTCTGAATATTTTAAACTTTAAGGTAATCCAAAATTTTGCTAGTTCCATTTTTCTTAGCGCACAAGATTTTGTTGGCGGGAAAAAGTCAACAATTTCTAAATTATCTGGTAAACTAGTGGTGGTATTGGCAAACATCGTTTAAAAAAAAGATGAAAAATCCAGAATTCCCGCAACTCACAAATTTTTCTCGCATTTGGTCTTCAAAAAAAGCCAGATCTGACGGGAAAAAAGCGTAATCGCCAGCACTGTCGTTCTGGGAGCTCGACGTGTGACGCTTTCGTAGTATGAACTGGCACATCTATATACTGTATGGATGGCAATAAACGTGGTGTGGTCGCGGTAGTGCACGCCCGCCTTGATCTTGAATATCAGCAACTTGAAGCGGAAGAAGATGCGCTGGTACACATCCACGGTGATGGCGCCGCACAGAGAGATCAGCGGATACACGGGGAAGAGGAAACGCTCCTCCCTATGTGGCTGGGAAAAGAACACCAAGAGCCACAGGTACAGCGGCGCCAGGGAGATGTAGTGGGGGAAGTTCAGCGTTGACTTGGACTTGGCGGGCACAATTAGATAAGTTTTAAGTGGCTCACGAGGAAGAGTGGGTGAGAGTCAGATTATTATTTCGTTTAATTTCGCTCTTCTCCGCGAGAGCACACACTGCACGGGGCAGAGTGAGAAAGAGAGAATGAGTAAGCGCTTTGAGGGTAGCGCAGCCATTTCATTCTTTTGGGTTTAATAATAATCTGATCGATTTAGATTTGATAATTGTCTAAAAAAAGGCAAGTTCGTCTGATATCACTAAATAGACACTAATCTCCCTGTGGCAGACTTGAAGCCGCGAATAAATTCAAAATGTCGGATCCAATAAGGCCGGATTCACTTAAAACGAATAACTCCCCGGCCTTGCTACATCTACATCTACATCATCCCCCTTAATAGATCTTTTGAAGAGAAAATAACTCAATACATCTCGAAACAAGACAACTAACAAACTAACACTAATCTCCCTGTGGCAGACTTGAAGCCGCGAATAAATTCAAAATGTCGGATCCAATAAGGCCGGATTCACTTAAAACGAATAACTCCCCGGCCTTGCTACATCTACATCTACATCATCCCCCTTAATAGATCTTTTGAAGAGAAAATAACTCAATACATCTCTGACATCAAATTCGTAATTATTGACCCCGGAAACCCCCGAGTGACGAGTTTCAAGCAAATCCGATGAATTTTTCAAATGAGTTTCCACTATGTTTCGACCATATTGGTTTTTTGAGGTTAGAAAAACCGCATCTACCCATCGCTGACATTACAAATACTATTCTGCATGAACTTTCCAAAACTATCTTTGAATAACTTTCCGTTTAATACCTTTTCGGTGCGACCAGGGACGATTATATACCCATTGAGGAGAACAACGAGAATGATTGTGCCATCCCCCCCAAGGATGTGGCCAGAGCTGACGGCAGAGCTGCACGTCACTCAGATCCCTACCTATGGTGCTCAATCGATCCATCTAATCTATGTTCAATCTACTTCAGCGACCGAGGAAGACTCTGACCGCAAGATGTACGAGTGGGAGAACCAGCAGATCCGCAAGTGGGTCACCGGTGCCCAGCTAGTCCATGCCCAGCACGAAACTGTGCTCCCAGGCTTCATGATCAAACCGGCGGCGCCAAGCGGAGCTCTAGCCCTGGAAGACGAAGACACGGACCTCCATCCATTGCTGCTGGAACAGGCCTATGCGAAGAATGCTCTCGATCGCAGCAATCTGGCCTCAGCCATACGTTCTGCGGCAAAGCCCAAAAAGGACAAACCCAAGGCCACAGCATTGCGCATACCCCAGGAGATATTCACTGCCATTCACACACGTCTCGCCGAGATTAAGGAACGCTCGACGGATCACTCTGGCCAGCAGCAAGAGTATGGCCAGAGTCAAATTCTTGGAGCTAAAGAAAACGATCTGAAGCTGGAGCAGCAAATGAAAAGCGGTGCCAGAAGAATGGTGAATCGCCGGCGACAGGATATCAGAGACCAGGCCAAGGAAATGGCCGAGGCATTAAGTAGGAATTATCCATTGCCCAAATTCGTATTAGTTTTCATTCTGTTTTCAAATTTTTCCAGAGCCCATTGCCGCTGCCGCCCGTCGCACACCCGAATACGAAGATCAAGTGCGCCGCGCTGCCGAGCGGGAGGGACGAAGGACGCGTCGCCGATGCGAACGTGAACGCAACGATCTCTTGTCCTCCCATTTGGATGGCATGTCCAGCGATGATGAAATAGCCGACCAGCAGCAAACCTAAAACGGGAAGCGGCCGAAGCCTTTGAAGATGTAACCGATGAATTCTGTAAAATCTATCTCATTCTCATGAAGTTCTATGCCTGGCGGAAAAACGACATGACCTCGTATCTGGATGCGTTTGTTAGTTTTGTCTGTCCCCAAGCTCTGCTGGTGGGTCCCCTGCTGGAGTGCGCCACGAACGGTGTGGTCGCCGCTGCTGGCCTGCCAGGTCAATGGAGTAGCTAAAGAACGATCCAGATGTGAATCTTGTCGCTGCGCTGATTGATAAGATTGTGCTGCCAAAGGTCACATGCAAGTGCAGCCACAGAAGCTGTCTTTACAACTGCAAAGTAATTCCATTTGTATATTTCTTGTAGCTTTGGTCACGGAATGCTGGGATCCCTTGTCTACCACACAAACACTGCGACTCGTGGGCTTTATCAATCTTTTTTTTTTTCTCACGGGCACCAATAAGCAGCTCAAGAAACTTTTTGAATCGATTATGGAACGCATGCGATTGGCATTGGAAAATGATGTATATATAGTTAAATATCCGCAACTCGATTTTAAGTTTTTAAAAAAAGACTTATTTTACAAACTTAATATCTTTATGTCACTAGATTTAAGTGAATTTCCCGACTTGACTGTGGGTCTGCTTATCTCAAACGGAACTGATCTCTCTGCTGCTGGCTAGTTTCCATGAGCTCTTCTCTTGGAGCTCTCGACTCTGGCTTCGGGCGTTGCTTTCCTCGGCTGGATCGATATTTGGGGATGCGTCGGCTTTGATGAAAGGCATCCGCTGCTGGCGATCGGGGTTGCGTTACATGAGGGAGCTAGGAATGTGATACTCGTTGGTTTTATGTCTCGAGAGTGGCGTGATTCTGGCGTTGATGAATCAATGGGGTCCATTGTTTATATTATGGGACTCTAGCTTGGAGTGTGGGAAGAATCAGTTATTGGTTCTTGGGTGGTGTCCTGTTACTTTTGTGGATGGGGTGGGTGAATTGGACATAAACATAATGTGTATGTGAAGTGGAGAGTTATGGATATGTCACTCCCCCAACGTTTGTTATTAGCCTGTCCCTAGGCGATTACCCTCGGGTATAGTGACGGGGTGTCAAGTGCGGTGGCTGAGGTTGGTTCCTCTTCTGCTTCTATTATAGGGTTAATACATTTAACCGTGATTCTTTTAGAAGTTTTCTTAAATTTAACAGCTACATAACTTAGTAGTACTTATATAATTATGACAAATGAAATTAGTAGATTTATTTGTAATAGGTTACTATATTTGGTGTATTGCATAATTATTTCAGTAGTTTGGGCATACGACAGTGGTTTTTTTTAGTTATGTTGTTGTTGACATAAAAATTCTGAGCAAAGTCTAACATTGTGTTTGATATTGTAAATTCATTTAATTGGATTGAACAGTTGTAAATTTTTATAATGGAGTTTCCTTCCGCTATGATTTCTTGGTTTACACAATTCTGGTTTAGAGTCGTTTTGGAAGATTCCATGTGATTAGTATATTAGGTTCAATAAAGTTTATTTGAAAGTTTTGAAAAGTCTTTGAATATGGACATTTCGTAGGAGTTTGCATTAAAATTCCTTTTATACAGTTGTCATTGGTCTTCTGTTTAGTTTCCTTAACAAATACTTCTTAATTTTTGATGTAATACTTGACGTATGTCATATCTGTTAATATGTTGTTTAATTCGTCCGGATACGGAACGATTTTATAGATTGGTACTATTGTAATGTCTTTTGGAATGTTGGAAATTATTAAGATTTCGTTGGTATCGGGTCTTAGCCATGTGGAAGTTTTTATATTTAGTATTTTCTCAGAATTTATTTGTTCCAGGTAGTCTTGTTTTAATAATTTTGGGTTAAATATACCGAGCCTAGTTAGTTGCATACCTAGTTCTATGTCTTCGATATATTCTGTGAAGTGTTGTATATTGAATATCAAAATCTCTATTTGTTGGTTCCTGTCTTTTTCTTCATTTAGTTTGTTTATAACGTTTATTCCGCTATTTACTGCATCTATTACCAAATTTAGTTCATTCATTTTAATGCTGTGGCTGGCTAAATTTTCTATTTTTTGTTCCAAATCGAATTTATCTTCCTGATCTAGTGTTCCTAAGAGATATTTGTAGGCTGTCCCTACTATATTGATTAGGCCTCTTTTATTTCTTTTTGTTATTTTTAGCCCGTTCATTTCTCTTTGCAATTTGTCTACTAGATATTTTATTTGGATTATGTCCTGGAATTTAGTGGCTTGCAATAACAAATTTTGGTATAGTTCTTCGGTTTTAGTTACATTAACAGTTAGATAATGGTATTCGTAATTGATAGGTATGTTAATCGATCCAGTTTTGAATATCATATATCCGTTTTGGGATTTTATAGGATTTATTTCTATGTTTTGGCCCTGTGCCATTACGATGGTAATTATGAGGAAGATGAGGATTTTAACTGTGTTGAAGTTCGCCGATTCCATTAACTTCCTCGGTTTCTCTGGAATTATTATATTTGCTTGTATTAGATTTCTTCTTTTTCTTGAATTTTGATTTATAATGAGTTATTTTCCTACCCTATTCTTTTCTTCATAATGTTTTCGTCTACCTGTCTAATTTCGCCCGTCCTTTTGAAATGGTTTGTTACCTTAGACTTAACTAGAGGTGACAGTTTATAGCGGGTATCTACTTCATACTCTATACGGTTTTTATTTAGTACTCAACTAAATAACTTTATTCACTTTATTTAGTTGGGTGTCATAATCAGGTGAGCCTGCATAAATGAATATATCAGCTGGTCTCCTATTTGTGGTATTATGCTTAGTTTTATGATTATAAGTACACAGAATTAATTCAAACTTCGTGAATCTGTCTTCTGGGTTATCTTCGCTAGATATTATTCTCAATTTTTCATTTACTGTTTTATGAAATCTTTCTACGTCAGATATTCCATTTTTGCTTGAGGTGATTTCTATTTTGACGTTTTCCGCATTCAGCCATGCTTGCAATGCTGCGCACATAAAAGCTGAATCTTTGTCGGCTTTGATTTCAATTGGTTTGCCCATCTCGTTAAAAACTTTCATGACGGCTCCTTTTGCCTCTAACCAGTCACGACTTTTTACTTCTACAAGAGGGGCAAACTTCGAGTATACGTCAATACATGATAGGAACTGTTGGTTACCAATCATATAAAAATCCATGACGTATTTCTCTCTGATGTTCAGTATTTCCGGTGTGGTTTCGAATGCCAACTTCGTATTTCTATGCTTTGTTTTGGCAATATTACAAGTAGGACATTCGTTTATGATGTTTTTGATTAGTTTTTGATAATCCGGGTAATAGTATTTTCCCCTAAACCAATTGACGGTTTTCTCTATCCCTGGATGGAGTAAGCCTTTATGATTCTTTAATATTGTTTCTTTAAATTCAGCGTAATTTTGAATATCTAGGAGTTTTTTACTTGATTTAATTGCTTTGGTTATATTGTTTGAATTAATGATTTCCAAATAGGCTTTTTGAAATGGAGGAAAATTTCGTTATGGAAATATAATGCGCTCTTTTTGGTGCATAGACATTCCTTTATTATATCCTTCGCTAAGGTGTTAGTCATTTCCTTGTACGTGATCTTGATGATTAGCTTGTGGAAAACATACCAGAAAATAATGTCATTTATAGAAATGCTTTAAACAATACAATTAAAGATGTTATTACACGAAAACTTCCAGACAGAATGTTTATGACCTTAGCAAGAAAAGATATTACTACATTGTCTAATCTTAAGAAGGCAGCACAAGAAGAAGGATTGTACGAAACTATTACAACAGATTCAAATACAAATAAAGATCAATCGAAATCGTCTCAATCAAATCGAAAGAATGTTGGAAACTATTATCCAAATTATAATAATACTAACTATCACAATCAAACTCAGAATTCATCTGGAACAGGTCAGACTAATCGAACAAATCAAAATCAAAACTCCCAAAATCCCGGATTATACAATGAGTTCAAAAAATTCTTTGAATCAAGGTAGGGCTCAGAATCCATTCAATCAGCAAATATCTCAAAACCAAGCTAGTGGGAGTAGACCCAACCAACCTACTAAAAGAATGAGAGAGAGCCAGAGTGGTCAAATGAAAATGTACGTAAATTTCCATCAAGTACCCATGGAACCTAGCTCAATCCCCAAAACTGCGTTCTCCACTAAGCATGGACATTACGAGTTCACTCGTATGCCCTTTGGGCTAACCACTGCCCCCGCTACCTTCCAAAGATGTATGAACAATCTGCTAGAAGAGTTAATCTTCAAAGATTGCTTTGTATATTTAGATGACATCATTATATTCTCCACTTCATTGGAAGAACACCTGTTGTCACTAAGGAGAGTATTTGGAAAGTTGAGAGACGCCAACTTGAAGTTACAAATGGATAAATGTGAATTCATGAAAAAGGAAACTGAATTCCTAGGTCATGTAGTAACTACTGAAGAAATAGTACCAAATCCAGACAAAACCTCTGCCAAATTTCCAATACCGGAAACGACTAAACACATAAAGTCATTCTTAGGTCTGTGCGGGTTCTACAGGAAATTCATTCCTAACCTTGCAAACATAGCAAAGCCCATGACACTCAAACTAAAGAAAGGAGCTGTTATAGACCCCAAGGAAGAAAAGTACGTCGAGGCATTTGAGAGACTAAAAGTACTCATCACCTCAGACCCTATCCTTGCGTTCCCAGACTTTGACAAAATGTTCACGGTAACAACCGACGCTAGTAACATAGCATTGGGAGCGGCTTTGTCACAAGAACACAAACCGATTTGCTACGCTAACAGAACCCTAAATGAACATGAAATAAACTATTTAGCCATCGAAAAGGAATTATTAGCGATCGTATGGGCAACCAAGTATTTCCGTTCATACCTGTTCGGTAGAACATTCGAGATACAAAGCGATCATAAACCTTTGATTTGGTTGAACAACCTCAAGGAGCCTAATATGAAATTACAAAGGTGGAAAATAAAACTGAATGAGTTCGATTTTAAAATAAAATATCTACCAGGCAAAGAAAATCATGTAGCTGATGCCTTATTAAGGGTAAAGATTAATGAAAATCTCCTTGGAGAAGCTTCCAATAGCGTTGGTGCAACTGTACATAGCGCACAGGAAGATAATCAAAATCACATTGCTATCACTGTAAGACCTATTAACTATTACAATCGTCAAATTGAGTTAATAAAAGGCAATGAAGATAAGGTAGAAACAATGCGTTATTTCCACAAGCTAATCATCAAGATCACGTACAAGGAAATGACTAACACCTTAGCGAAGGATATAATAAAGGAATGTCTATGCACCAAAAAGAGCGCATTATATTTCCATAACGAAATTTTCCTCCATTTCAAAAAGCCTATTTGGAAATCATTAATTCAAACAATATAACCAAAGCAATTAAATCAAGTAAAAAACTCCTAGATATTCAAAATTACGCTGAATTTAAAGAAACAATATTAAAGAATCATAAAGGCTTACTCCATCCAGGGATAGAGAAAACCGTCAATTGGTTTAGGGGAAAATACTATTACCCGGATTATCAAAAACTAATCAAAAACATCATAAACGAATGTCCTACTTGTAATATTGCCAAAACAAAGCATAGAAATACGAAGTTGGCATTCGAAACCACACCGGAAATACTGAACATCAGAGAGAAATACGTCATGGATTTTTATATGATTGGTAACCAACAGTTCCTATCATGTATTGACGTATACTCGAAGTTTGCCCCTCTTGTAGAAGTAAAAAGTCGTGACTGGTTAGAGGCAAAAGGAGCCGTCATGAAAGTTTTTAACGAGATGGGCAAACCAATTGAAATCAAAGCCGACAAAGATTCAGCTTTTATGTGCGCAGCATTGCAAGCATGGCTGAATGCGGAAAACGTCAAAATAGAAATCACCTCAAGCAAAAATGGAATATCTGACGTAGAAAGATTTCATAAGACAGTAAATGAAAAATTGAGAATAATATCTAGCGAAGATAACCCAGAAGACAGATTCACGAAGTTTGAATTAATTCTGTGTACTTATAATCATAAAACTAAGCATAATACCACAAATAGGAGACCAGCTGATATATTCATTTATGCAGGCTCACCTGATTATGACACCCAACTAAATAAAGTGAATAAAGTTATTTAGTTGAGTACTAAATAAAACCGTATAGAGTATGAAGTAGATACCCGCTATAAACTGTCACCTCTAGTTAAGTCTAAGGTAACAAACCATTTCAAAAGGACGGGCGAAATTAGACAGGTAGACGAAAAACATTATGAAGAAAAGAATAGGGGTAGGAAAATAACTCATTATAAATCAAAATTCAAGAAAAAGAAGAAATCTAATACAAGCAAATATAATAATTCCAGAGAAACCGAGGAAGTTAATGGAATCGGCGAACTTCAACACAGTTAAAATCCTCATCTTCCTCATAATTACCATCGTAATGGCACAGGGCCAAAACATAGAAATAAATCCTATAAAATCCCAAAACGGATATATGATATTCAAAACTGGATCGATTAACATACCTATCAATTACGAATACCATTATCTAACTGTTAATGTAACTAAAACCGAAGAACTATACCAAAATTTGTTATTGCAAGCCACTAAATTCCAGGACATAATCCAAATAAAATATCTAGTAGACAAATTGCAAAGAGAAATGAACGGGCTAAAAATAACAAAAGAAATAAAAGAGGCCTAATCAATATAGTAGGGACAGCCTACAAATATCTCTTAGGAACACTAGATCAGGAAGATAAATTCGATTTGGAACAAAAAATAGAAAATTTAGCCAGCCACAGCATTCAAATGAATGAACTAAATTTGGTAATAGATGCAGTAAATAGCGGAATAAACGTTATAAACAAACTAAATGAAGAAAAAAGACAGGAACCAACAAATAGAGATTTTGATATTCAATATACAACACTTCACAGAATATATCGAAGGCATAGAACTAGGTATGCAACTAACTAGGCTCGGTATATTTAACCCATAATTATTAAAACAAGACTACCTGGAACAAATAAATTCTGAGAAAATACTAAATATAAAAAACTTCCACATGGCTAAGACCCGATACCAACGAAATCTTAATAATTTCCAACATTCCAAAAGACATTACAATAGTACCAATCTATAAAATCGTTCCGTATCCGGACGAATTAAACAACATATTAACAGATATGACATACGTCAAGTATTACATCAAAAATGAAGAAGTATTTGTTAAGGAAACTAAACAGAAGACCAATGACAACTGTATAAAAGGAATTTTAATGCAAACTCCTACGAAATGTCCATATTCAAAGACTTTTCAAAACTTTCAAATAAACTTTATTGAACCTAATATACTAATCACATGGAATCTTCCAAAAACGACTCTAAACCAGAATTGTGTAAACCAAGAAATCATAGCGGAAGGAAACTCCATTATAAAAATTTACAACTGTTCAATCCAATTAAATGAATTTACAATATCAAACACAATGTTAGACTTTGCTCAGAATTTTTATGTCAACAACAACATAAATAAAAAAAAACTGTCGTATGCCCAAACTACTGAAATTATTATGCAATACACCAAATATAGTAACCTATTACAAATAAATCTACTAATTTCATTTGTCATAATTATATAAGTACTACTAAGTTATGTAGCTGTTAAATTTAAGAAAACGTCTAAAAGAATCACGGTTAAATGTATTAACCCTATAATAGAAGCAGAAGAGGAACCAACCTCAGCCACCGCACTTGACACCCCGTCACTATACCCGAGGGTAATCGCCTAGGGACAGGCTAATAACAAACGTTGGGGGAGTGACATATCCATAACTCTCCACTTCACATACACATTATGTTTATGTCCAATTCACCCACCCCATCCACAAAAGTAACAGGACACCACCCAAGAACCAATAACTGATTCTTCCCACACTCCAAGCTAGAGTCCCATAATATAAACAATGGACCCCATTGATTCATCAACGCCAGAATCACGCCACTCTCGAGACATAAAACCAACGAGTATCACATTCCTAGCTCCCTCATGTAACGCAACCCCGATCGCCAGCAGCGGATGCCTTTCATCAAAGCCGACGCATCCCCAAATATCGATCCAGCCGAGGAAAGCAACGCCCGAAGCCAGAGTCGAGAGCTCCAAGAGAAGAGCTCATGGAAACTAGCCAGCAGCAGAGAGATCAGTTCCGTTTGAGATAAGCAGACCCACAGTCAAGTCGGGAAATTCACTTAAATCTAGTGACATAAAGATATTAAGTTTGTAAAATAAGTCTTTTTTAAAAACTTAAAATCGAGTTGCGGATATTTAACTATATATACATCATTTTCCAATGCCAATCGCATGCGTTCCATAATCGATTCAAAAAGTTTCTTGAGCTGCTTATTGGTGCCCGTGAGCGGAAAAAGATTGATAAAGCCCACGAGTCGCAGTGTTTGTGTGGTAGACAAGGGATCCCAGCATTCCGTGACCAAAGCTACAAGAAATATACAAATGGAATTACTTGCAGTTGTAAAGACAGCTTCTGTGGCTGCACTTGCATGTGACCTTTGGCAGCACAATCTTATCAATCAGCGCAGCGACAAGATTCACATCTGGATCGTTCTTTAGCTACTCCATTGACCTCCAGCAGCGGCGACCACACCGTTCGTGGCGCACTAGGGGGGCCAAGAGCTTGGACAGACAAAACTAACAAACGCATCCAGATACGAGGTCATGTCGTTTTTCCGCCAGGCATAGAACTTCATGAGAATGAGATAGATTTTACAGAATTCATCGGTTACATCTTCAAAGGCTTCGGCCGCTTCCTTTTAGGTTTGCTGCTGGTCGGCTATTTCATCATCGCTGGACATGCCATCCAAATGGGAGGACAAGAGATCGTTGCGTTCACGTTCGCATCGGCGACGCGTCCTTCGTCCCTCCCGCTCGGCAGCGCGGCGCACTTGATCTTCGTATTCGGGTGTGCGACGGGCGGCAGCTGCAATGGGCTCTGGAAAAATTTGAAAACAGAATGAAAACTAATACGAATTTGGGCAATGGATAATTCCTACTTAATGCCTCGGCCATTTCCTTGGCCTGGTCTCTGATATCCTGTCGCCGGCGATTCACCATTCTTCTGGCATTCTTGCTGCTCCAGCTTCAGTTTCTTTAGCTCCAAGCTGACTCTGGCCATAGTGGCCGAGTGATCCGTCGAGCGTTCCTTAATCTCGGCGAGACGTGTGTGAATGGCAGTGAATATCTCCTGGGGTATGCGCAATGCTGTGGCCTTGGGTTTGTCCTTTTTGGGCTTTGCCGCAGAACGTATGGCTGAGGCCAGATTGCTGCGATCGAGAGCATTCTTCACATAGGCCTGCTCCAGCAATATGGAGGTCCGTGTCTTCGTCTTCCAGGGCTAGAGCTCCGCTTGGCGCCGCCGGTTTGATCATGAAGCCTGGGAGCACAGTTTCGTGCTGGGCATGGACTAGCTGGGCACCGGTGACCCACTTGCGGATCTGCTGGTTCTCCCACTCGTACATCTTGCGGTCAGAGTCTTCCTCGGTCGCTGAAGTAGATTGAACATAGATTAGATGGATCGATTGAGCACCATAGGTAGGGATCTGAGTGACGTGCAGCTCTGCCGTCAGCTCTGGCCACATCCTTGGGGGGGATGGCACAATCATTCTCGTTGTTCTCCTCAATGGGTATATAATCGCCGGCACCAAAAGGTATTAAACGAAAGTTATTTGGAAAGTTCATGCAGAATAGTATTTGTAATGTCAGCGATGGGTAGATGCGGTTTTTCTAACCTCAAAAAACCAATATGGTCGAAACATAGTGGAAACTCATTTGAAAAATTCATCGGATTTGCTTGAAACTCGTCACTCGGGGGTTTCCGGGGTCAATTACGAATTTGATGTCAGAGATGTATTGAGTTATTTTCTCTTCAAAAGATCTATTAAGGGGGATGATGTAGATGTAGATGTAGCAAGGCCGGGGAGTTATTCGTTTTAAGTGAATCCGGCCTTATTGGATCCGACATTTTGAATTTATTCGCGGCTTCAAGTCTGCCACAGGGAGATTAGTGTTAGTTTGTTAGTTGTCTTGTTTCGAGATGTATTGAGTTATTTTCTCTTCAAAAGATCTATTAAGGGGGATGATGTAGATGTAGATGTAGCAAGGCCGGGGAGTTATTCGTTTTAAGTGAATCCGGCCTTATTGATCCGACATTTTGAATTTATTCGCGGCTTCAAGTCTGCCACAGGGAGATTAGTGTCTATTTAGTGATATCAGACGAACTTGCCTTTTTTTAGACAATTATCAAATCTAAATCGATCAGATTATTATTAAACCCAAAAGAATGAAATGGCTGCGCTACCCTCAAAGCGCTTACTCATTCTCTCTTTCTCACTCTGCCCCGTGCAGTGTGTGCTCTCGCGGAGAAGAGCGAAATTAAACGAAATAATAATCTGACTCTCACCCACTCTTCCTCGTGAGCCACTTAAAACTTATCTAATTGTGCCCGCCAAGTCCAAGTCAACGCTGAACTTCCCCCACTACATCTCCCTGGCGCCGCTGTACCTGTGGCTCTTGGTGTTCTTTTCCCAGCCACATAGGGAGGAGCGTTTCCTCTACCCCGTGTATCCGCTGATCTCTCTGTGCGGCGCCATCACCGTGGATGTGTACCAGCGCATCTTCTTCCGCTTCAAGTTGCTGATATTCAAGATCAAGGCGGGCGTGCACTACCGCGACCACACCACGTTTATTGCCATCCATACAGTATATAGATGTGCCAGTTCATACTACGAAAGCGTCACACGTCGAGCTCCCAGAACGACAGTGCTGGCGATTACGCTTTTTTCCCGTCAGATCTGGCTTTTTTTGAAGACCAAATGCGAGAAAAATTTGTGAGTTGCGGGAATTCTGGATTTTTCATCTTTTTTTTAAACGATGTTTGCCAATACCACCACTAGTTTACCAGATAATTTAGAAATTGTTGACTTTTTCCCGCTAACAAAATCTTGTGCGCTAAGAAAAATGGACCTAGCAAAATTTTGGATTACCTTAAAGTTTAAAATATTCAGAAATTGAATGCAAATATAGCGATATTAATTTAATAAAGAGAGAAAATATCAACGACAGCACTAGGTTTTGGAGGCTTACTTCTATAAAGATTCTGGTGAAAACCGCTGATTTCTTGACCTGGCAGCTGTTGCACTGCAAATGCTATCATTGCCGTGGTCAAACCGTGGTGAGCGGGTATTAAGCCAGGTTAATCTGGTTAAGACAAAACTAAGGAATTCCAGGAAACTAAGCAGGACCAATAGCATTCTGTGCATAAGGTAATGTTTTATTGTCAGAGAAAGGGTATTACTAGTTTATATTTATATTACTAGCCCTGCGAGTACTACAATTAGCTGCGATGCATCAGTGTCCGCCAGCGGCACTATATAATTTGTATGGTTTTGTAGTTTGGAACTAGCACAACATCTCTCGCGTGTAAAGAGGCAGTTTCAGAAATGGCTAATCTCATCTCTTGATCTCCTACTTTTAAAGTGTAATTTTAATAGTAATAGTCTGGCTTGTGTATGGAGGATACACGAGACATCCCTAGGGACGACTAAAGACCACAACGCTGTTGCGTCGCTTACGGTTCCTTATGATGTTCTCCTGTGGTCCAGCTGTAGTCTGTCGATTACCGGCTACTGCTTTTGCTGCTGCTGGTGGCGGCGGCTGCAGTGGAGCAGTGGGATTAGTTCCTGTGAACGAGGTGGACCAAATAGTATACGCTGGTCTACTGCTGTGGGATGTGGCTGGGCTTGGTGCGAGGGCTGCTACTGCTGGTGGACTCGCCCTGATTAGCTCTTCTGAACCCAGGGTCTGACGTCGCTTGCTGATCTTGGCTTTTTTTGCCACTGGCTCCCCCTGGAGCCCCTGGTTGGCGATAGGGGTGGGATTCTTGAGACCTATATGAATCCGGGGAATTGGCGGAAGTTCGGCCGGGGACAAACCGCAGACAAAGCGACCCGCTGAGGGTACGTACATTAGAGGAGGTGGATTAGAGGAGAATATTAAAGGATGCTGGGGATGGATAGGGCGATGGATCTCCAGTACTCACCCCCATATCCTGTAGGCTCTAGATATTTGGCCAATAATTTGGAAATGGATACTTCTCCACTTGGGTTATCTGCATGGGCTCTGCCTGGAGCCGTTTCCTTTCCCTGTACGTGTGGCTGTACTTGCTCCTTCGCCACATGTGTGCAGTAGGCGCAGTTCAGGTAGTCGGCGCTCCCAAAGCTGAAACGATGAAAATACATGTGCTCCCGTATTAGTGTTGTGTTGCTCATGAGTGAGTGAACAAAAAAGAGTTGTTCACTTAAGTGAGCAACTGAACATGTTCTTTCCAAATTGTTCTTTTTTGCTCACTTGTTCTTTTTTGTTCGCTTGTTCTTTGTTGCTCACTTGTTCTTTTTTGTTCACTTGTTCTTTGTTGCTCACTTGTTCTTTGTTGCTCACTTGTTCTTTGTTGTTCACTAGTTCATTTTTGCTCACTTGTTCTCTACTCACTTTTTGCGCAATTTTGCTCCTCAAAGGGCATTTTGCGATCTGGCAGCTGTTGCTCATATTTGCGTTTACTTCACACTTTTTGTATTACCGGCAAAGCTGTTTACTCTTACTTACGCAAGTGAGCAAGTGAGCAACTGAGCAAGTGAGCAACTGAGCAAGTGAGCAAGTGAGCAAGTGAGCAACTGAGCAAGTGAGCAACTGAGCAAGTGAGCAACTGAGTAACTGAGCAAGTGAGCAATATGAGTGAGTTGACTCACTTACTAAAAAAGAACAAGTGAACATGTTCACCAAAATGAGCAATGTTTACCCAAAACTATCCCGTATGCACATCACTGTGTGGGCACAATAGCCGCATCCAACGGCCATGCAGCGAAAACGATCCTGCGACAAGTGGCTGCAGATGCGGCCACTATCCTCGATCTCCATCGGTTGGATTGGAAGGTTGGCTGTTGTTGGTGGTGCTCCAGTGGGAGCACTTTTTTCCGCTTCTGCAGCTACAGCTGAACCTGCTGCCGTTGGATCTGCCAGGCATATGTTGAAGTGACTCGCAGAGCCATTGTTAACTGTTGCCAGTGGCTCCGGCAGGACTGGGGGCAATGCCTGGGGTTCTGCTGGTTCATTCTGGGGTTGGGGAATATGCAACGCATCCACATGGCACACAGTCACGATTTGGATGCCCGTGTTCTTCTTATTATTGTACAGCAATCCTCCATTTGCATTTTCGTTTCCAGTTGCATTCCCATCTGCAGCCGTTGGGGCTTTCGTTTCCGTTTCCCTGGGAGATGATGCAGGCGGAGTGGCAGGCTTGGCGCACAGAAACTTAGCCAGGGTATCTCCTTCCACATTCCCATCCATATCCACATCCACTTGGTTCGCGGAGACATTTTCCTGTTGCTGCTGCTGTTGCTGTTGCTGTACCTGGTCCTGTTCGACTTGCTTTGCAGCTTTCGTGAGAAGATCGCCACTGAAGCGACGCACTCGAAGCTTGGGCAGTGCTGGCTTGGCCGCGGGCAGCAGATTCTCGGGTGAATTCGCTGCAGGTGGCATAGCAGGCATATGCTTCTGGGCCAGGTGACGTAGCTCATCTCTAATGCTGCGCGGTGGTGTCAGTAGCGCCTGGTCCTGGGTGATGCAGGCAAAACAGCTGCCGCTCCAGGACACCTGCGGATGCTCGATGGCAAAGTGTCGCTCCACGCCCTCGCGCTCGTTTGAGAAGAGAAACGAACAGCCGGGATACAGGCAGCAGTAGACGGCACTCGCCGGCAGTGTGGCCTCCCTCATGCGGTAGGCCACGTTCTCCACGCACGTCATTGCCGACATTGGTGTGGTGTCCACGGAAGCAGGTACTCCTCCTGCTGCTGCTACTTCGGGAGGAGTTGGCTTAGCTGCTGGAGCTGCAGTTCGGGCGGGCAGTACTGTCTTTATCTGTATCTCCCGTGCTGTTTCTGGTTCTAGTTCCAAGGGTCGCATTTCGGGCTTTTCGAGTCCGCCGCCTCCTGAACCTGAACCTGAACCTCCTCCTCCACCCGTTCTGTTGGTGAGGCGGGAGTAGAAACGATTGAATGTCCGGAATATCGACTGGGAGCGTGACTTATCCTGAGAGCCAGTCTCGACCAGATCGGCCCAATCCCCCGGGACCCTCTTCGTTTCATCATCATCGACATCCTTAAGGCCAGGGGCTGGTGTGGGGGCTGTGGATGCAGATACAGTGTCCACCTCCACATTCAACCCTTCCACATCCACATCCATTTCGCTAACGGAATCATCGCTTCCAATGCTCATGATGGGATCCACAGACAGGTCGGGAATATGCGTCTCCACGGGGACTGCAGGCACTACTGTCTCCGCTACCCTGGTATCCTTCGAATAGGAGGGCTCCTCCTCTGAGGGTTTGGCTGGCGAGTCCTGCGTTACCTGCGCTTCCTCGGCGGTGCCTTCCACTTCCATTGGCAACAGTTCCGCCAAAATTGGCTTCTGCTCGACTATGATGGTGGTGATGGTGGTGATGGTGGCGGCACTCTTTAGCGGGAGCCCAGACTCGTGTTGTAAGAGTTCCGCCTCCTCGATATCCTCCTCCAGCTGGGCATGCAGCTGCTTTAGATCCATTTCTAATTCGGGATCAAAGTCCAAGAGGCACTCGTTGACGACCAACATGGGCTCGGCGGCAGCATCCTCCTCCAGTGGAGGCATCATCATCTCCTGCGACGCTGGCATGCCATCCTCTTCCATATCTCCATCCTCCTCTTGGGACTCGTCCTCCCGCTTACGGAGCTTGGGGGGTCTGTCGGGCTTCCGTTGCTGTTTCTTAAAACGAATCTTCCTCTTGGGGGTCGATATCACCTTTGGCACGGACTCTATGTCATCGGTGGGACGACAGCAGAGGATCACCTTCTCCAGTTCCATGGCTGCGATCAGCTCTTCGCTGAGCCGATGATGCTTCATCAGATGCCTGTCCCGTCTCTCCTGCCCCGTCTGCACGTAATCGCACAAAGGACACACATGCAGACTGAGGGGCAGGCAGCTGGTTCTCTTATCGCAAACTATTTGTGCTTCGGCGACACAATTCTTGCGATGCTGTTTCATGCTAGCCTGGCGCCGCATCGGTTGCTGGCACGCCGAGCACTTGATATTGCTCTCGCCCGTATGCCCAATCAAATGCAACGCAATGTTTCCGAAGGAGGAGCTTTGCAGGTCCTTCGTGCAGAAGGGGCACACGAAGTTGTACTTGATTCTGCTGCCGTCACCCCCCGTAATCCGCAAACGATTGCCCCGACCTACGCGCAGTTCGTCTAGCATGCCGGGTGCCAGGCGGGAGATGTAGTTCTCCTTGTGGTACTGCAGATAGTGGCCGGCGGATTCTTATCGATCTTCTTGTGGCACACAACACAATCAATGGCCCCAGTGGACATGGCATTCCATTCGGGATTCACATTCGGTTCTATTCTTTGGTTTCGCTTTTTCTGTTGCTTCTTTTGCTGTCGTTGTGTCGTTGTCGCTGGCGTTGGCGTTGGCTGTTTCGAGGACTGTGGGGGTATTGGCATTGGGTAACGCCGCAAACGCACAAGACATTTCCGCACTGGCTTCTCCCTTTTCCAGATTGTTGATGCTCGATTGATGCCGTCGTTTCCGCGAGTTCCAAAGGGTCGACCACGACGTGCCACATTTCGAATCTCCCTTGGGCTGGGCCTACGAATGGGAAAAGGAGAAGGAGACGGCGATGGCGACTCTGAACGCCGTTGCACCTGTTGCACAGTGCATGCTCGTCTTCCAGTGGCCCGCGTCACTTCCTCCCCATTGTACATGGACGAAATGTAATCGGTGAGCTTTTCCAGCTCGTTCCTCTTGCGTGCCCGTGGCTTGTCTCGTGCTAGAGGCACGGTCGGTGGTGCTGCTGGTTTTGGGGCAACAGTCTGTTCATCTGAGTCAATGTGAGCACTGGTTTCTTCGATTTCCAGTTGTGGTCTCTTGCTCGCTTGCACGAAGTAAGGTCTGCCTCGCTTGGGTTTCACAGGCTGAGGAGTCGTCCCCGTATGCAACTCCGTCGCCTCCGGTTTGGTAGAAATATCAGTCTCAAAATTGTTATTCTCCCCCGATCTCGGCTTGTCTGCCACCGATTTGGAATGTGGAATATCAGTTTTTGTTTTCGGCACTGTCATGGATCGTCGCTTCTTTTCCTCGGGTGTGGCCTTTGCCGACCTGTCTATCTGACCCAAACCGAAGCGGTTCCGGCTGAGATTCGTTACGTTGCAGGAACAGTCGGGTATCCCGCGTGTGCGCCGCTTTCCAGTGATAATATTCTGAGTAGATACGCGGCAATTATCGCTGGTCGTCTCGAATATATTCGCCAGTTGGCGTGCCTTTAGCGATTGCTTCTCATCCTTGCGCTTCTGTTCGGTGAGGTCCTCATACATCAGGCTACTGCCATTAAAGAGCGAGGCCCTATCCACCAGCGGACGGCTGGCCGTCGGCGCCATCGAATTGCGGCGTCGCATATTCAGATTGATTTTTAGGCAGTCTGTGGGCCCCTGCTGCTCCTCACTCCCATTTTTATTTCCATTTGGATTTGGATTTTTGTCTTTTCTTGTTGGCTTTCTTTCCTGCTGACGTCTCTTCCTTTTTGGTTTTATCTTGATCTTTAGACCTATTTTTGTTCTTATCCGCATTTTTAGATTGATTATTTTTTTCCGCTCTTTCAGGTTTAGGACTATCTTTAGGATCTTTAGGACTATTCCTGGGGCTCTCGCTCTCCACGTTAGGGGCATCTTTGTCATAATCAGTGCTCCTATCCTTTCTCTCATTACAGGATGTGTTCGTTGGTGGACTCGTGCATGAGCTGGCACTCTCGCCCCCTTTACCACTGCCTAAGGACTGGCCCACTGTGGTCGTGGCTGCTGCCGCTGTCGTCGTTTTCTTGGGTATTCGAAAGTCGATTTTCTTTGCCGGACCATTCGCGATGACGGTGCGATATGAGGTGTTCAACTGGCGCTCTGGTAGTGCCGTCACTGCCACCGTTACGGCCGCACAATTGCTCTCCTCCTGCTGCCGCTGCTTCTCGGCTGCCTCCAGCTGGCGTTTTTTCTCGATGTCCGCCAGGTGCTGCTCCTCGGCCACCTTGGCAGTGGCTGCTGCCTCCCTGGCCTTGGCCTTACGATGCTCGCGATACGAACGCGGCCCATCATAATGCCCTCCGCCTCGTCCTCGTCCGCCGCCTGGTGGCATGTAGCGATTTTTAATGATGACGGGGCCGCCACAAAAGCTGCCTCCACCCAAGTTGGGTCTAGGTCCAGGCAGAAATGCAGGATCGGAACCAGGTCCAACTCCACCATTAAAGGCATTTATTTCATTGCTATTATTATTGTTATTGCTATTCCAGGACGAATATTGCCAGGTCGTGGAGTTTCCCTGAGAATAGCCCTGGTGCTGCTGTTGCTGCTGATGGTTCGGTCGTGGCATATTCTGACAGCGTGGATCCCGGGGATCCCGTGCCTCCCGAGGATCCCGAGTCTCACGTGGATCCCATGTGGCTTCACGTGGCATCGATCTTGGATCGGAAGCATGAAAGTATTTGGACAAGCGGGGAGCAGGGCCCGAGGATTGCGTCTCGCCCCCAGAGAGTCCTGGTGGCCGCTGGTTCCCATGAAGATTGTGGGAAGGCCGCACATGCGCATTCTGGCTGTTTGGATCCCCTGGTCGAAAGCCCATGCTTCGTTGCCCAGCTACTGGCCCTGGGATGGGAGTCCATACGGAGGAGGCCCTCATTGGCGGTGCCGGCGGCACTGGCGATGTATCTCGAATGACACTCGGGGGAGGAACTGGCGGGGAGGGAGGAACTGGCGGGGAGGCCAGAACATTCGAAACGGCAGTTGACAAGGCGCGACTTTTGTAATTGGGATTCTTTCCACGCGGATCCATGCTGTTCGATGCCAGTGGCAATGTGCACGGCAGTCCCGCTCCCACAGCCACAGCCCCGGGGATCCAGCTTATCCAGCAGCATAGCGGCCAGTTTCTTGCGTGCCTCCGAAAGTGGACTGGCTGGGCGATCCCTTCTGACAGCATCTTTATCACACAAGGATGGTGGAGGAGTAGGAGCAAGAGTAGGAGTACCATTCGATGGCTCTGTGGGCGGCTGCTGCTGTTGGTGCCTCTCGTTTGGTGTTGGCTGACGCACTGCAGCCTCCGGTGTGGAGTCTGCTTCGCAATGAATGAAGGAGCCACGTGTAAACAGAGGCGATGATTGCTTGGTAAATGCCGTCTTTGCTGTTGCTGGATCTGCATTGGATCGGCGCGAGAATCTTAAATCGGCACTGGCGCTGGCATTGAATTGCAAACTTCTAGCTTTGGTCCGCTCTTTATTGGCATTCTCTCGCGCCTGCTTTTGTTCTCTGTCCAGTTCTCTGGCTACCCGTATGGCAGCCAGTACACCTTGTCCCTCAGAAGGAACTCTGTCGCCCTCTCTGGGCTTCTGGCTGGTATCCGACTTGCCACCCTCTGGTTTCTTCTGATCCGGATTTGCTCCTTGAGTCTTTGCTGCATTTGCTGTACTCTTGCGCTCATGGCGTGGCTTATTGGAGGACAAACTGTGAGAACTGGAGAAGGACTTGCGCGCTGGCTCCTCTGCGACTTTATTTGCTGGCGATGGGGGATCGAGTAAGACGGATTTGCGTCTTTCAGTCGAAGCTATCGATCCAGCCAATGTTGTCGACTTTCTCTGAAGATTTCTTTTCCTGTTTGTCGATTCCTTGTGGTCCTCACTTTCACTGCAGGACGAACTTATCGATATTGTATCGCCCCGGGCAGGACTGCGGACAGGCGGGCGGCTACTTACTTCACCGAATTTCGTTTCCAACTTCATCACAATGGACTCCATTTTCGTCAGTGTCGACAGGGTCACATTGCTGTGCATAAAGAATGAAAATGTTGAGGAACTTCTCAAGTAAAAAGGTTAACTGAAAGCACTTACTCTCGCTTGACAAGGCGGATGAGGGCCTCTAGACCGGAGAATTCTACCTGAGACAGGCTCGACAAAAACGCCTTTTTCACCTCCTCGACGAAGGGCAAGAGGCCAAGAATTTTCTTTTGTTTAGCAACAATCGCTGGGTCCAGGGGCACACTAGCCCCCTCTTCCTCAGAGACATTTTCAGCGGCGGAAACTTGGACATCTTTGAGGGTGACATCGCCGGTCTCCCTGGAGGATTCAGTCACTTCCTCCGCATCATCCGACTCACTCATGACCTCCACATCAATGTCGGTTGCATCCTCCATGTTCCAGTCTTTTGAGGATTTCTCTCCTGTGGAAATAAAAGAAAATGTAAAATCCTAACGATATCAGAACCGATCGCAGCTGTAGAGCCATCCATCCGCCTACGCATCTATCCTACCCGCCTATGCAGCTGCATACGTATGTGCAAAAACCATGCCAAAAAAACTTACCCAATGGCATGACTATATCAATACATACATATGTAGATACAATAATAAAAACGAAAAACAGCTAAAAACTATCGGCTTGGGAATGCGTAGATGTGAAGCAACATCCACATGACATTTCAAACGAGCTATGACATGTTTTGCTCAGGAGCCATCATGGCAATTTTGATAGAAAATTTTAAGCAGTCGGCCGTGAAAATGGGCATGGCAACACGTTCAAGTTGTATCAGGACAATGACCCGAAGCATAAGGCCCATCAAGTAAGGTTGTAACGAACCTCAAAGGGTTCGCTACAACGCCTCTCCCAACGTATAATAATACATATATTTTTCGCCATACGAACACCCTCTCCACACATAGCTACTCGACACGCGCCGACTCCACAAACGCTGACCAAACACACCAGGTCACGCGGACTTCCCCCACTCGAGGCCAAGCGACCGATCAGGTGCAGTCTTCCAGGTTCGTCAACCGCGAGAAGACGACACCACGAAAGCTCACGTTGCCCGCCAACGGCAAATCCGCCAAGTCACCAAAACGGCGAAATGCCACCCGACGCGGAAGTGCACTTTCGATATCGCTGGCGCAGCAATAGTAGACGTATAAATAGACGCCAGCCAGAACCAGAAGACAACTTACGCAGAAACCCGGCCCGAGCACAGAAGTCGTACCAAGGACTTACGCAAAACCCGGCCCCGAGTACAGACGTTGTACCGGACTATAACACAACGGGTGTTCGCGAAGTAGCAACACTGACGATGCGCTTGTGGTGCCGCCTCGTATAAGTAGCTCACACACTCCCCTATCCCTACACACTACCTACCCACATCCCAACCCCCACATTCAGCTCACACCGGGCCGGACTAAGAGTGTTATTCGACCCGTGCCGAGAGTCAGCCTGGCTGGGGGCCCGGTATATAAAACTAGCCCAGTCGCTAACGGAGAGCTCAGGGACTTGGCAGCCCCCTGTTCTAAGTATGCCTTATCCGGGCAACGTGGATCTCTGCCCGGATGGACCGTACCCCTTCTCTGCAGCTCGTGGGAAAAGAATGGAAGAATTAAAAAACAAACAAAATGAGTCTGGCACTCCCCAAATGCCAACAGGGAGCAATCCCAAACAGGGGAAGGCAGCGGCCCAAAGGCCTGGCCCAACCCGCAAACCAGCAGTGAAAAACTGCGCGGCGGAAGATGCTAGGGAGAGCCCAAAGGGGTCCCATCCCGGTTTCGGGGTGGGTGGTGAATTGGCTCCCAAAACTGATACCTTGGCAGAGTGGCTATGCAATCCTGCGGCTGCTCTGCCTGCTGGTGAAGTGGCGGGTGATGAGTCACCATCTACTAGTGTCCAAGCCAAACCGTTTACATATGCCGACAGAAGGAGTGCTGGCAATATACTTCGCCGGCAGAACGCAAGCCAGATGTCCAGCCCAACGGACAAATGGATAAAGAAGGTTGAGTGGGCCTCGAAGGTGCTGCCGAACTTTGGCAAGGAAGCACCGAAGAAGGAAGCTCCTCAGCCAAAAAGGCAGCGCTCGCAAGAGACTCCTGGGCCAACACCGAAGCGCTCCAGAGTACTCCCTAACACGTCGTTCGCGCAGATTGCCAGAGAAAGGACGCTGATTGGCGTCCTGGACAAAGGCAGCGCGGACTCCCGAATCCCCAGAAACCAGTGGAAGTGGGTGGAAGCGGCACTGGCCGACCGCTGCTTCGATATGCTGGAAAAGCAGCCTGGACCCCCCCCCCGTCTGCAAAGACATGGGCTGGTACCAGGGCTGCATAAAAATCGTAGCCTGCGAAGACGAGCGCTCCGTACAGCTGTACAAAGCAGCGGTAGCGCAAGTCGGGGAAGTCTACCCAGGGGCGAAGCTCGTCGCCGTAGACTGGAGCGAAGTGCCCAGTAGACCAAGGGCGAGAGTCTGGGTGCCCGCCTCCATGAAGGAGCCGGAACGCATCCTAAAAAATGCTGCAAAGATGCAACCCCACCTCCCAACATCGGACTGGAAGGTGGTCAAAGTTGAGACGACACAGGGCCCCACAAACCAGGCGGTGGTCGTCCTCAACAAGGAGTCGCTGGCCCCGATTGAGGCTGCCAAAGGCGAACTCAATTTTGGGTTCAGCTCAGTGACCGTAAAGGTCTACAAGTCGGATGCAGCGGCCGGGGCACGTCCTGTCGACAAGCCAGTCGAGCAGGACGCTGCCTCGGAGATCGAAGCACCCGACGATCACATAGAGACAGACCCAGAGGGCTACTCCACCGATGGCACGCTGAGATGCGACTTCGAGGCGATGTGTTGCCACGAGGAAGTCGAGGACGATCCAGACGCCGACATTACAGTGGTGGAGAACACTAAGGATGTCCTTGAGGCTCCTTCAGATCAATCTCCACCACTGTAAAGCAGCATCCGCTGCTCTTATACTCCGCCTCGAAGAGAGCGGAGCAGACGTAGCCCTGATTCAGGAACCTTGGATAGTGGGAGACAAGGTTTGTGGACTAGGGTCGAAGGAGTACAAGATAATTGTAGCTCAACATGAAGGTAAAACCCGCACCTGCATTCTCGCCAGAAAGCACCTTAATATCTTTCTGCTCCATAATTATAGCGATAGCGACAACACGGCGGCAAGCCTAGAGCTGAAAGGGACACATCTAAGGCTGATGTCGTCCTACATGGCCCATGAGGAAAACGATCCTCCCAACGACCTTGTTCGCAAACTAGCCAGCGACAGCGAGAGGTCGAACATAGACCTTTTAATAGGTTGCGATGCCAACGCTCACCACACTCAATGGGGGAGCTCGAACACAAATGTAAGGGGTGAGTCACTTTTCAGCTTCATCCTTAACTCTAATCTATTTATTTGTAATCGGGGCAACGACCCCACTTTTATAATTAAAAATCGACAGGAGGCTAGACATAGTCAAGAGTTGGCAAGTCCTTGATGACCACTCTTTCTCTGACCACAGATACATCGAGACCACACTATCCCTCGAGTGTCCGAAACCCAAGGACTATATTAATCCCAGGAAAGCCAACTGGGAAAAATATAGCTCAGCCCTGGAGGACCTACTCGCCTCCAAAGCACCATTTTGCCCGGACACAAAAGATGACCTAGATCGCCTAGTGAACAGGTTCACAGAAGCATGCAACAAAACCTTCGCGGCAGCATGCCCCTCTAGCAAACCTAGGGGGAAAAAGAAACCCCCCTGGTGGTCAAAACAAATAGACATCCTACGTAAAAGCTGCAGGACCCTCTTCAACAGGGCCAAAAGCGCGAACGAGGAGAGCCACTGGGCAGACTACAAAGCAAGGAAAGCAAAAAGGGCCTCTTGGCAAAAAAAAAAAAAAAATTTTGCTCGGAAATTGAGGAAACGTCAGAGGCCGCAAGGCTTCGCAAGATTCTCTCAAAACTAACCCCTCGGTAGGGTATCTTAAAAGAAATGACGGCACGTGGACCAACTCCAGTGAGGAGTCCCTGCACATTCTACTAGACACGCATTTCCCAGGGTGCACAACCATCGAGACGGTACACCTCCCAGGAGAGGGACCGGTAACCTCGATGGATCACATCCTCACTAAACGTAACATAAGCTGGGCAATAAACAGCTTCAACCCGTTCAAATCGCCAGGCCCAGACCAGGTAATCCCGGCCCAACTTCAGAAGGCCGGGGATACGGCCATCAACTGGCTACAAGGTATCTTCAGGAAGATACTGGCTGTGGGTACAATCCCGCGAACATGGCTTAAGGCAAAGATAGTCTTCATTCCCAAAGCAGGGAAAGCCTCGCACTCAACTGCAAAAGACTTTAGACCAATCAGCCTATCGTCCTTCCTCCTCAAAACCTTTGAGAGACTCGTCGGGCTGCAACTGAGGACAACTATACACCCTCAGTTGCTGTCAGGTGCACAGCATGCCTACCGGAAAGGAAAATCCACGGAAACGGCTCTTCATGAAGTGATCTCAGCGGTAGAGAAATCTCTGCATCTCAAAGAGTACTCACTCATAGCCTTTCTCGATATTGAGGGAGCTTTCAACAACGTTGTACCGGGTGCCATTACAGAAGCCCTGACTGACCTGGGGGTGGACCGTCACTTGGTGATGCTCATTGATCAATTGCTCACATGCAGGACAGTAACATCATCGATGGGATCGTCCGCCCAGTCAAGGTATGTCAACAGAGGCACCCCGCAAGGAGGTGTCCTGTCTCCTCTTCTGTGGAACATAGCAGTCAACAAGATTCTATGTGACCTGGAAAAGGGGGGCTGCAAAGTCGTGGCCTATGCGGACGACGTTGCGATTATCTTCTCGGGGAAATACCCCCAAACACTGTGCGACTTAATGACCGCAAAGCTAGCGCAACTGTCGGATTGGACAGAATCGCGCGGTCTGGGAGTAAATCCCTCAAAACGGAACTCGTATTATTCACAAATAAATACAAGGTCCCGCCCCTCAACCCTCCAATACTACAAGGATGCAGGCTCTCCTTTAGCGACAGTGCCAGTTACTTAGGGTTGGTAATTGACAAGAAGCTTAACTGGAACCTGAATGTCAAAGACAGAGTGAAGAAGGCAATGACTGCACTCTACACATGCAAAAAAGCCATTGGGCTAAGATGGGGTATGATCCCAAGCATAGTCCAATGGATATATCAAGCTATAGTTAGACCAATACTACTCTATGGAGTTACGGTGTGGTGGCCGGCCCTATCAAAAAGGGCGATCACCACGCAACTGGGCAAAGTCCAGAGAACTGCCGCCCTATGTATCAGCGGAGCTCTTCGCACCACCCCAAATGATGCGCTAAATGCCATCCTATGCCTACAGAGCCTTGACCTCGCAGGAAAGGAACGTGCAGAAGCAGCAGCAATACGTCTAAGAGACTCAGATCAATGGGTGACACAGTGCATAGGTCACTCAGCCATATTAAATAATAGCAATACCGTCCCCTCAAAAACAGACTACCAAGTTCCAAGAGAGTACACAGTCACTCCCTTCGACACAATCATCCCTCACAGAGACGAATGGCTCGAGGGACTCCCAGGCCCAGATGGGGCCATAAACATCTTCACAGATGGATCAAAGCTGGACGACAGAGTCGGAGGGGGAATCTACTCTGAACAGCTAAACATAAGGCATTCCTTCAGGCTCCCAGATCACTGCAGTGTCTTTCAAGCGGAAGTCATAGCAATCAGGAGGCTCTAGACTGTTTACAAGCGGTTGCCGTAACGGCAACCAAGCTAAACATTTATAGCGATAGCCAGGCTGCGATCAAATCGCTAAGTGCGATTTCCTCGAACTCGGCCACCGTGGCAGACTGCCGCAAATCTCTGCACGAGATGGCTCAGCAATTTGCTATCAGCCTGATTTGGGTCCCGGGTCACCGGGACATCGAGGGCAACTGTATAGCGGACGAGCTGGCCAGATCTGGCACTACAATCCCCCTTCTCCAAGACATGGAGGATATCTGTATGCCAATGGCCACCTGTAAGCTCATTATAAAAGAGCAATACAAGCGACTAACAAACGACATGTGGCAAATAGTGCCACGATGTCGCACAACTCGGCAAACATGGCCGACCATGGACATGAAGCGCACCTCCGAGCTCTGCAAGCTTAGCAGGAAAAGGTGCAGCGTAGTCATACGTTCCCTCACGGGACACTGGCTAATAGGCACCCACGCTAACAGGCTGGGGGCCCCGCATAACGATTTTTGTCGCAGCTGTAGAGACGAGGAAGAGGAGGAGACAGTGGAACACCTGTTCTGCTCCTGCCCAGCTCTCAGCAGAAGAAGGCTACAGCACCTGGGCTCAGCCTTTCTACACGACATCTCAGAGATGTCCAAACTATGTCCCAGGAAGATAGCGAACTTTGTGAGAGCATCTGGATGGGATAATTGCTGACAGGAAGTCTCACAACGCAGGAAGGAATGATCCTATGCGGTATCACAACGGGCCGAAACCGGCCTAAGTGTGACGGGCTCCGAGCGAGCCCAGCAGCCGCCTCAACCTAACCTAACCTAACACAACTTACGTATAAACCCGGCCCAGAACATCGACGTCGTATCAATCTAAGAGCTTAAGAAAGTGCTAAAAGTATTTATAATAAAGTATCCAATTATCCAAATAATATCCACCGCGTAAGTCATTTCAAAGAAGCCGAGGCACCAACCCCACCCCGCTCCACGTCCACATACACCGTTCGATACACAACGCTAGCAACGCCCGCCCAAGCCCCGATCCATCCCCTCTACGATAGGCCACCCCCGACGTTTCCCTTGAAGTTCCATCCATTTCTACAAATTTCTTGTGGATTGACCCCTGGACGTGACTGAGTTTACCTCAGCCTGAAATAGGTCCATCACAAAGGGAGGATCGAGCCGAGTCCTTAAGATCGGTACCACGGGTTGTGCAGTTTCCAAGGCTGCACATTGAGGTCGGCCCCCTAGTGGGAGTATCGTGGTGGCTGTGGTTGATACCCAAACGTACGCGGGGAGAGCCGCTAGGCTCATCGTGGAGTTGCGCTCTCAACCGGGTGCCGAGACCCATAGATCGGAAGACGTGTTAGATACACCTCGCCCCTCACCAAGGGGGATTGTATGCCCGACCAGGATACTTTCAATTGGTACCGGAAGAGTCGCTATGTATTTGCTATAGCTTCTCTCCCGGGGCGTTAACTGGCGCATCTGTACCAGGTTCCTGCGTATGTGTGCGGTGGTGCGTGATGGCGTGATATATATATGTATATCGCACTAATCGAGGCTAAGCCGTACATATTAGACGCCGTGGTTGAAATCCCTCCCTGTGGAACCGCCACGTTAAATAAAGCTGAGAGATCAGATTCATTCTGTTTACCATGGGCACTATAGCAACAAAGACTGTTCGGGCGAAGCCCGAGTGTAAATTTTATACCATTGTTTTATTGCCTATCAATTCACTTTCTTTTCTATTTTGGTCATTATACTAAACTAACGTAACGTAAGCGTAGCTTTATCTATGCTCGCTCAGCAACATGCTCTCATTTAATCATCTATTCTTATCTATGCTCGCTCTTGTTATCTTTTCTTTCCTATGCCGTCGCTAAGCCGTCAGCAGCTGCGCCTGCTGTAATGCAGTTACCGCTTGATATAGTTGGAGAACAGACCCTTTTTGTCCCCAATCTATTACTTTGGCTCGAGATCGGCTCGCTTGCCTCATCCAAGTGTGTCACTCTAATACTATTGTAAAAGGCTCTGGCATCTTCGGCCACCCTCAACACACAAAATACCTATAATAAAATTTATAACGTTTTCGGAAATTAATAATTTGTGAAATTATTGAACAATCATAGTCAGCGAAAAAGCTCGTTGTCTCAACATTTGGTGACCCCGACGTGATCGTCAGTAACAATTTGGAAATAAACAATTATAAACAGTGAAAATTATCCGCTAAACATAACTGTTCGAACGCGAAGCGGTTAGTTCCCATTTCGTCGCGCGCTTGCTTACAAGCACTAATACAGCTACGTGCATTAGCGGCTTCGGGTTCGCTGCACTTGCGCTTGCATACCAAAAAATCAAACGGTTGGTTCTTCGATTCTTCTTTGTGCTTTGCTCGCTGCTGCCTGTCGAAAATGGATGAGTCTAATGACGTGCCGGAAAACAGGGTGTCTTTTACAAACTAAAGGCACTCTCAATATACAACAAAGCCGTTTCACTTCGAGAGACGATATTGAATGATGAAAACAACCCAATCAGTGAAGATGCGCTAAGTGTTCATTTAAAATTCTTGGAAAAAATGTCCGACTCATTTAATGTTACTCATTCTAATTTAGAAGAGCTTGATGTAAGCGAAATTGGCAGCGACTTAAGCAACAATTTTGAGGATTTGGCGATGGAAATCGAAGTTCGTATTCGCTCAGCACTCCGCAGGACTACCCAGAACATGCCGCATCACTCAACGATACGACCCGAGCTCAACGTTACTGCCTCCGGAAATGTACGGTCACGATATCATATTCCTGACATTAAACTTCCCACTTTCCGTGGAGGTTATACTGAGTGGGCAGACTTTTTACTCGATGTTTAGCACAGTAATAGATCAGAGCCCTTTCTATCAAAGATTGAGAAGTTCCAGCACCTGCGCTCATGTTTGGATGGACCTGCCCTGGAGGCTGTTCGCTCTTTGGAAGTATCGGAGAGCAATTATGATATTGCATTGGACATTTTAAACAATCGTTTCAATAATAAACGTTTAATCTTTCAGGCACACGTCGCTGAGATTCTGAGGCATGAGAAGGTTGAAGATGGGTCAACTACAAAGCTACGTACTTTATCGGACAAGCTTCATTCTCACATGAGAGCGCTTAGGTCGATGGGTTCCATGGAGGAAATAGCAGGATGCATCATCGTTCACTCCACATACAAGTATCTCGACTCTGATACCAGGACCAAATGGGAGGAGCTGTCGCCCCCTAATGTAATACCAACATTGGACCATTTTTCGGTTTTTTTGGAGAAGAGATGTCAAGCCATGGAGACCATGGACCAAGCTATGTTGATTCAAACCCATAGCAGTCAGGTTGGAAAACATAAACTAATCACTCATTCAAAACACAGTCTTGTTGCTACAAATACAATCGTATTGGAATGCGTATTCTGTGATAATAAAGGGCATAACATTTACAGCTGCACTCGCTTTGGAAACCTTTCGCCATCTTTGCGTCTTAGAGAGGCAAGGAAGCTTAGAGTTTGCTTCAACTGTTTGAAGAAGGGACATCGGAATACCTCCTGCAGTTCAGGCTCTTGTCGCACATGCGGTGAAAAACATTATACCCTTTTACATATCAACAATCCGCTGCCTACGTCAGTTATCACGGAACCTACAAACGCTACTACGTCTCCTATTCAGACAGACTCATGCTCAGCCCCCAATCTTTCAAGTTCTCTTGTTGCCGCTTCATCACCATGCTCGCCTCCTGCTCAGAATCTTAGCTCAGACGTAGTGCTTCTAGCCACGACAGTCATTATGATAAAGAGTCGAGTTGGTGATCTTCTTCCTTGCCGGGCTCTTCTGGATTCAGGCTCTCAGATTAATTTAATAACCTCTCGCTTTGCTCAGAAGCTTCAGCTGAAACGAGCCAAAGGGTCGGTATCAGTATCGGGTATCGGCGCTGATTCTGCATTTCACACGGAAGGTTCAGTTAATTTGGTCATTCAATCCAGGACTTCCGATTACTTCACGAGTCTCACAGCTCTCGTTGCTCCACGTATTACAGGAAACCAGCCTGCTTCTTCATTTGATGTATCCAAATGGGAAATGCCATCCAATATCAGCCTTGCTGACCCACACTTTAACAAATCTCAGCGCATCGATGTACTTATTGGAGCCAGCTTATTTTACGACATTTTATGCGTTGGACAGATCAAATTGGAGAGGGACTTCCTATAATACAAAACCCGTCTCGGCTGGGTTGTCACAGGTGGAGGTCAGTACTCCCGCAGCTCAGTGCTCCTAGCTGCCTCTAGTTCGACGGAATTGAGTCAAACGCCTACCGTTGGTTTGGATGAGCTAGTGCGAAGGTTCTGGGAAGTGGAAAACTGCCACGGTCCCGCTACAGAAGCAACAAAGGAGGAAATTGCTTGCGAGGAACATTTCAAAAAACATTGCGGTCGGCTTCCAAGTGGCGAATATTGCGTTCAATTGCCTTTAAAGCTGAGTGACAGTCTTCTTGGAGATTCTTATCAACAAGCCTATCGCAGATTTCTCAATCTAGAGCGCAAGTTGGTTCGCAAACCGCTTCTCAAGGCCCAATACGCCGCATTTATATTGGAATACGTCGATTTGAATCACATGTCCCCTGTCAAAAGTGACGCACTTAAACAATGCAAATTTTTTCTTCCTCATCACTGCGTCTTAAGAAAAGACAAAACCACCACAAAACTCCGAGTAGTTTTCGACGGATCCGCTTGTACATCTACAGGATATTCCCTCAACGATATATTGATGTCAGGCCCAACAATTCAGCCAAAGTTAGTTACGACTCTTCTTCGATTTCGTACCTTTCGTATAGCATTGACTGGTGACATTTGTAAAATGTATAGATGCGTCCGTGTCTCGCCCCAAGATAGTTTTCTGCAGTGCATACTGTGGCGTGACTCACCCCTCGAGGAGCTAAGGACATTCAAGCTGGATACCGTGACCTATGGAACGAAACCAGCAGCATTTCTGGCCGTCCGTTCTATGCACCAACTAGCGGCAGACGAGAGTTCGTCATATCCAATTGGCTCTGAAGTTGTGCTGCGGGACTTTTACGTGGATGATTTGCTAACGGGGGGAGATACTACAAATGAGGTGCTGGAAATAATTCGCCAGGTGTCAGGACTATTAGCCAAAGGAAATTTCAAGATCAGAAAATGGTGTTCCAACGATACATATGTACTCGATCAAACACCCCATGAAGATAGGGAAACATTTGTTAAATTTACTGATGGCAGCGATGTAACCAAGACGCTAGGTTTAGCATGGAATCCCACTTCGGATGAGCTATTATTTTCATTCTGTCCCAATCAAGTCCCTTCGAAACCAACTAAGCGAGTTGTATTATCAACTATTGCACGATTTTATGATCCACTCGGACTTATAGGGCCAGTTATTACTAAAGCAAAAATATTTCTACAGCAGCTGTGGAAAGAAAAGCTTCATTGGGATGAAAGTCTGCCAGTCTCCTTACGCACAACTTGGATCAACTTTATTCAGCAGTTTGACTCTATGCAACAAATTTCTTTCCCGCGCCTATCTTTCCTTCGAAGCAGCAACCTTGAAATGCATGGATTTTGTGATGCCAGCATGAGTGCTTATGGAGCTTGCATCTACGCTGTTTCGCAAGGCGACAATGGAGTCAAGGCAAATCTTCTATCTTCCAGATCTCGTGTAGCGCCACTGAAGACTATCACAATACCCAAGTTGGAATTATGTGGTGCAGCGCTACTCGCTCAGCTTATGCATGAAGTGTCTTTGATGAACTTCAAGTGCTCTTATTATTGCTGGTGTGACTCCACAGTCGTTTTGGCTTGGATCAAGAATCAACCATCCAACTTCAATGTATTTGTCGCTAATAGACTTTCTGTTATTCAGGAACTCACATCTGGAATGTCTTGGCTGCACGTGCCAACTGATCTAAACCCTGCCGATATGCTTTCTCGAGGATCATTACCAGCTGAGCTCATCAATTCTCATCTTTGGAAGTATGGACCTACATACTTGACAGCCAGTAAGGATCAATGGCCAAGTACACCTGCTCTTCCAGAGCCGGTTTTGGAGGCACGAAAAACCATACTAATTACAAACTGCGCGTCAAGATATTTGGTGGAAGAATCAAAGTTTGTAAATTCCTTCCCCAAAATGCAACGAATTTTTGCGTATGTATGCAAATTCATTCATCGACGAAAGTCTGGAATAACTGTGGAGGACTTGCGTTTGGGAACCGAACTGCTTATTCGTCTTACTCAACAATCTCGTCTATCCACTGAAATAAGAGCCCTGGAAACGCGAAAGGACATCAAGGCTTCAAGCTCGATCGCCTCTCTTTCGCCATTTTTAGATGATTGCGGTTTGCTTCGAGTTGGAGGGCGTCTTAAAACTCTACCTTGGACTTTGAAGCACGGCATCCCATAATATTGCCCAAGAATCATTCCATCACTTCTGCTCTGATACGGCACTTACACGAAAAGCACCTTCACGCTGGACCCCAGTCGCTATTAGCCATCATTCGTCAAACGTACTGGCCAATCGGTGGCCGAAAGACCGTAGCACACGTAATCCAAAAGTGTGTCAGATGCTTTAGAGTGAAGCCTCGAACTCTCGAGCAAATAAAGGCAGATCTTCCGGTGGACAGAGTCAGCGAATCTCGTGCATTTTAGTTACCGGCGTGGACTATTGCGGTCCGTTCCTGTATAAATCAGAAGTTCGAAACCGGCCCCACTAAAGTGCTACATGAGCATTTTTATATGCTTCTCCACCAAGGCGGTTCACATCGAGCTTGTGAAGGATCTTACAACATCTGCGTTCCTCTCTGCTCTTCGCCGTTTCATTTGCACCCGTGGAAGACCGATTCGTATTTGGTCAGATAATGCCACAAATTTTGTTGGAGCGCGGAACGAACTGGCGGAACTTAAGTCGCTATTCCTAAGCGACAGTCATCAAGAAGCCGTGCATCAAGCTTTTCTCAACGATTGCATCGATTGGCGTTTCATTCCTCCTAGATCGCCACATTTTGGAGGATTGTGGGAGGCGTCAGTCAAGCTTGCTAAGCATCATCTTCGACGTGCCCTCGGATCCTCGCTTCTTGGATTTGATGAGCTGCGCACTCTCGCGTGCAATATCTGTGCAATCATTAATTCAAGGCCATTGTTTCCTCTTTCAGAGAACCCTGCAGATCTCGATGTACTCACGCCCAGCCATTTTCTAGTTGGCGCCCCTATCACAACCTTCTTGGAGCCTGACTTGGTTCATTTAAACGTCGATCGCTTGGACCGTTGGCAGAAGGTCACACAGCTTCAGCAAATCTTTTGGTCTCGCTGGCGCCAATCGTATTTAACCAGTCTTCAAGAAAGAACGAAGTGGCGCACCCGGAATCCTGAGCTTCACGTCAATGATGTCGTTCTTGTTAAGGGCGAGAACTTCCCTCCTCTGAAGTGGCCTCTAGCGAGAATCCTCGAGCTCATCCCAGGAGCTGATGGCGTATCTCGAGTCGCCTTGATCAGGATGGCTACAGGTGTTAGCCGAAGAGCACTTGCAAAACTATGTCTATTGCCTCTACGAGATGAGGTGAAAGGCATGGATCCTTCCACGGGGGGAGTATGTTCGGGCGAAGTGTCTTTTCTGTCCCTTTTCTCAATGTGTCCGTAAATGAGAGGTTTTTATCAGACACCCCAAAAGTGTCAACCGTTATTTGCGAGGTCTGGTTTTAAGGCATAACATCGTTGTGAATAAAGGAAGTGATATGGCTGTATTTAGAATTGAAAATACTAATGTAACTCTGGAGCTGCAGAACCTGTAAAACCCAGAAAATTGTTACTACGATTACCAAGGTAATCTCGCCAATCTGAGCCAATAGCACATTTAATGTAAATGTGGCGTCATGAAATTGAAAGAAAATGTTATGAAAAATATTAAATTGAATAAAACTTTTTCATACACATGAAATCCCAGTAGGCCGAAACAAAAATTCGGTCCTGGGGTTTGAATATTGTGTATGAAATCATTATTCGTTTCATCTCGGAAGCGAAAACATCTAAAAAAAACAACTTATAATCGAAAGCATATAAACTTTCATAAAATTCGGAATTCGATATTAACATTGATGACATCAATGTTTCTCCAGCTCTAGAGAGCTGTCATTCGACTGACTACTTTTGGCGTGTGAGCATCAAAAAATAAAATAATAATAATCAAGAAATAAGTGAAGAAATAAGTAAATAAGTCAGAAAAACTCTGGTAAGTCTTTGTTGCTATAGTGCCCATGGTAAACAGAATGAATCTGATCTCTCAGCTTTATTTAACGTGGCGGTTCCACAGGGAGGGATTTCAACCACGGCGTCTAATATGTACGGCTTAGCCTCGATTAGTGCGATATACATATATATATCACGCCATCACGCACCACCGCACACATACGCAGGAACCTGGTACAGATGCGCCAGTTAACGCCCCGGGAGAGAAGCTATAGCAAATACAAAGCGACTCTTCCGGTACCAATTGAAAGTATCCTGGTCGGGCATACAATCCCCCTTGGTGAGGGGCGAGGTGTATCTAACACGTCTTCCGATCTATGGGTCTCGGCACCCGGTTGAGAGCGCAACTCCACGATGAGCCTAGCGGCTCTCCCCGCGTACGTTTGGGTATCAACCACAGCCACCACGATACTCCCACTAGGGGGCCGACCTCAATGTGCAGCCTTGAAACTGCACAACCCGTGGTACCGATCTTAAGGACTCGGCTCGATCCTCCCTTTGTGATGGACCTATTTCAGGCTGAGGTAAACTCAGTCACGTCCAGGGGTCAATCCACAAGAAATTTGTAGAAATGGATGGAACTTCAAGGGAAACGTCGGGGGTGGCCTATCGTAGAGGGGATGGATCGGGGCTTGGGCGGGCGTTGCTAGCGTTGTGTATCGAACGGTGTATGTGGACGTGGAGCGGGGTGGGGTTGGTGCCTCGGCTTCTTTGAAATGACTTACGCGGTGGATATTATTTGGATAATTGAATACTTTATTATAAATACTTTTAGCACTTTCTTAAGCTCTTAGATTGATACGACGTCGATGTTCTGGGCCGGGTTTATACGTAAGTTGTGTTATAGTCCGGTACAACGTCTGTACTCGGGGCCGGGTTTTGCGTAAGTCCTTGGTACGACGTCTGTGCTCGGGCCGGGTTTCTGCGTAAGTTGTCTTCTGGTTCTGGCTGGCGTCTATTTATACGTCTACTATTGCTGCGCCAGCGATATCGAAAGTGCACTTCCGCGTCGGGTGGCATTTCGCCGTTTTGGTGACTTGGCGGATTTGCCGTTGGCGGGCAACGTGAGCTTTCGTGGTGTCGTCTTCTCGCGGTTGACGAACCTGGAAGACTGCACCTGATCGGTCGCTTGGCCTCGAGTGGGGGAAGTCCGCGTGACCTGGTGTGTTTGGTCAGCGTTTGTGGAGTCGGCGCGTGTCGAGTAGCTATGTGTGGAGAGGGTGTTCGTATGGCGAAAAATATATGTATTATTATACGTTGGGAGAGGCGTTGTAGCGAACCCTTTGAGGTTCGTTACAACCTTACTTGATAAGGCCCATGCTTCGGGTCATTGTCCTGATACAACTTGTGTTGCCATGCCCATTTTCACGGCCGACTGCTTAAAATTTTCTATCAAAATTGCCATGATGGCTCCTGAGCAAAACATGTCATAGCTCGTTTGAAATGTCATGTGGATGTTGCTTCACATCTACGCATTCCCAAGCCGATAGTTTTTAGCTGTTTTTCGTTTTTATTATTGTATCTACATATGTATGTATTGATATAGTCATGCCATTGGGTAAGTTTTTTTGGCATGGTTTTTGCACATACGTATGCAGCTGCATAGGCGGGTAGGATAGATGCGTAGGCGGATGGATGGCTCTACAGCTGCGATCGGTTCTGATATCGATAGGATTTTACATTTTCTTTTATTTCCACAGGAGAGAAATCCTCAAAAGACTGGAACATGGAGGATGCAACCGACATTGATGTGGAGGTCATGAGTGAGTCGGATGATGCGGAGGAAGTGACTGAATCCTCCAGGGAGACCGGCGATGTCACCCTCAAAGATGTCCAAGTTTCCGCCGCTGAAAATGTCTCTGAGGAAGAGGGGCTAGTGTGCCCCTGGACCCAGCGATTGTTGCTAAACAAAAGAAAATTCTTGGCCTCTTGCCCTTCGTCGAGGAGGTGAAAAAGGCGTTTTGTCGAGCCTGTCTCAGGTAGAATTCTCCGGTCTAGAGGCCCTCATCCGCCTTGTCAAGCGAGAGTAAGTGCTTTCAGTTAACCTTTTACTTGAGAAGTTCCTCAACATTTTCATTCTTTATGCACAGCAATGTGACCCTGTCGACACTGACGAAAATGGAGTCCATTGTGATGAAGTTGGAAACGAAATTCGGTGAAGTAAGTAGCCGCCCGCCTGTCCGCAGTCCTGCCCGGGGCGATACAATATCGATAAGTTCGTCCTGCAGTGAAAGTGAGGACCACAAGGAATCGACAAACAGGAAAAGAAATCTTCAGAGAAAGTCGACAACATTGGCTGGATCGATAGCTTCGACTGAAAGACGCAAATCCGTCTTACTCGATCCCCCATCGCCAGCAAATAAAGTCGCAGAGGAGCCAGCGCGCAAGTCCTTCTCCAGTTCTCACAGTTTGTCCTCCAATAAGCCACGCCATGAGCGCAAGAGTACAGCAAATGCAGCAAAGACTCAAGGAGCAAATCCGGATCAGAAGAAACCAGAGGGTGGCAAGTCGGATACCAGCCAGAAGCCCAGAGAGGGCGACAGAGTTCCTTCTGAGGGACAAGGTGTACTGGCTGCCATACGGGTAGCCAGAGAACTGGACAGAGAACAAAAGCAGGCGCGAGAGAATGCCAATAAAGAGCGGACCAAAGCTAGAAGTTTGCAATTCAATGCCAGCGCCAGTGCCGATTTAAGATCTGGTTAATCTGGTTAAGACAAAACTAAGGAATTCCAGGAAACTAAGCAGGACCAATAGCATTCTGTGCATAAGGTAATGTTTTATTGTCAGAGAAAGGGTATTACTAGTTTATATTTATATTACTAGCCCTGCGAGTACTACAATTAGCTGCGATGCATCAGTGTCCGCCAGCGGCACTATATAATTTGTATGGTTTTGCTGCTTCTCGGCTGCCTCCAGCTGGCGTTTTTTCTCGATGTCCGCCAGGTGCTGCTCCTCGGCCACCTTGGCAGCGGCTGCTGCCTCCCTGGCCTTGGCCTTACGATGCTCGCGATACGAACGCGGCCCATCATAATGCCCTCCGCCTCGTCCTCGTCCGCCGCCTGGTGGCATGTAGCGATTTTTAATGATGACGGGGCCGCCACAAAAGCTGCCTCCACCCAAGTTGGGTCTAGGTCCAGGCAGAAATGCAGGATCGGAACCAGGTCCAACTCCACCATTAAA
>CM017781.1:38960424-38985094 GCA_008121275.1 Drosophila lowei | reverse complement strand
TTAATGTATGGGTGCACATGCATTCTCACGTATTTTGCGTGTGTGTGTTTAGTATTGCTGGCCGCTAGAACTGAAATTTGAGTTTGGTTCTTCTTTTGGGTCTTTGATACAAATAAATGAAAAATGGGCAGGGGTGGGGGTATGGTACACTAGGGCGCGGGAAATAATATAAAGCTGTTATTTGTTTGAATTATACCACAAAATATAAAATATTACAATAATATAATTACACATTTATTTCCTTATTTTAAACAGGTTGATTATAAATTATAAAATTATGCCAATCCGTCGGTTCTCGACTTCTTTGTTTATTAAAACTAAAATACTTATGTATCTAAATATACGATTTAAGAAAAATGTATATACTTATACTAAAATAAATATGCATACATATATATGAATTGGTTTTACATATATTTGAAGCAATTGTCAATCGCGCGCTTTCCGACGGGAATCTGCAAAGCAAAATTTAGATGCCGGTCGCACTTGAATACTTCATGGACAATACCCATAAAATTTTCTAATTCAATTGTAAAATATCTTATGTACATACATATGTACATAAATATATCAATTTATTACATTCATTTCATCAGGATATTCAAAATTACTGTTCTCTTGATGGCTTGGTGACAAGCTTCTTAGAAAAGATGTTAATACCTAAAATACTGCAAGTCAAAGCAACGAACCAGAGCAAAATTCGAATTATGTCTTTCTCACAGGATTCCGCGATTGCGCCCTTTAAAAAGTATTCACACTTTTTAATGAAGCTTGTCACCAAGCCATCAAGAGAACCAGTAATTTTGAATATCCTGATGGAAATATACGAATGTAATAAACTGATATATTTATGTACATACATATGTATGTACATAAGTTCATAGTGAATTAGAAAATGTATGGAATTGTCCATGAGTATTCAAGGTGCGACCGGCATCTAAATTTTTTGCTTTGCAGATTCCCGTCAAGCGCGATTGACAATTGCTTCGAAATATATGTAAAACCAATTCTATATATATGTATGCATATTTATTTTAGTATAAGTATATACATTTTTTCTTAAATCGTATATTTAGATACATGGGCATTTTAGTTTTAATAAACAAAGAAGTCGAGAACCGACGGCATTGGCATAATTTTATAATTTATAATCAACCTGTTTAAAACAAGGAAATAAATGTGTAATTATATTATTGTAATATTTTATATTTTGTGGTATAATTCAAACAAATAACAGCTTTTATATTATTTCCCGCGCCCTAGTGTACCATACCCCCCCCTGCCCATTTTCATTTATTTGTATCAAAAGACCCAAAGAAGAACCAAACTCAAATTTCAGTTCTAGCGGCCAGCAATACTAAACACACACACACGCAAAATACGTGAGAATGCATGTGCACCATACATTAAAACATGCTGGAAGCAAAAATCTGGAAAAAGAAAAAAAAGCATACAATCACATATTTTTTGTCGGAAACATATTGCGTGTGTACTAACACATGCAAAGATGTTCTGGTTTCTCATGATGACGTCGGTACTCTGGGGTACTGTGCGCTAGCCAGTGTGTGACGCATTCGTTGTATGAATTGTCGATCTATACTGTAAGAGGAAGCGATCCTGGGCTGGGTACATATCTCAGTCTACTCCAGGAGTCGAAATTACAGCAATATTTATAATTGGGTTGGACTCCGAGTTCTGGGGCCGTCGATGGGGACGGGAGGCAATCCCCAGACAGGAGCGACCGAGATGAAAGGAACAGTACGGGGCGTGGCGGTAATCCCGCTGAGGCGTTTAATCGCCGGGCCAGCACTTACGGGGCCCTGTCGGACTAAGAATTACTACAAGGGTCGGAGATATCGACGAACACCGCCGAGGGGCTTAGGCAATCGCCGGATAGCGCTCTCAGGATCCCGTCGAACTAAGAACTACTACGGAGGTCTGTGCTATGCGGGGATACCAACAAGTATCACCGAGAGTGTCCAGAAATATCGCCGGATAACACTTACGGGACCTTGTCGGACTAAAAAATTACTACGAAGGTCTTTGCTATGGGGATACTGAGAATACCAACCGCGAGTACCCAGGCTATCGCCGGACAGCACTCACGGGGCCCCGTCGGACTAAGAATTACTACGAGGGTCGGATCGGCAGCATCGCCGGAGGCTTAGGCAACGCCGGATAGCGCTCCCGGGATCCTGTCGAACTAAGATCTACTACGAAGGTCTTTGCTGTGCGGGGATACCGACAAGTACCACCATGAGCGCCTAGGCTATCGCCGGACAGCACTTACGGGCCCTGTCGGACTAAGAATTACTACGAGGGTCGGAGATATCGACAGACACCGCCGAGGGCTTAGGCAATCGCCGGATAGCGCTTCCGGGATCCTGTCGAACTAAGAACTACTACGATCTTTGCTATGCGGAATACCGACGAGTACCACCGTGAGCACCTAGGCTATCGCCGGACAGCACTTTACGGGCCCGGTCGGACGAAGAATTACTACGAGGGTCGGGGTATCGGCAGGCATCGCCGGGAGGGCTTAGGCAACGCCGGATAGCGCTCTCGGGATCCTGTCGAACTAAGAACTACTACGGGGCCGGAGATATCGACGAGCATCGCCGAGGGTGCCTAGGCAATCACCGGATAGCACTCACGGACACTGTCGAACTAAGAATTATTCGAACGGGGCCGGAGGTATCGACAAGCGTCGCCGAGGGCACCTAGGCACCGCCGGATAGTACTCACGGACACCCCGAACTAAGAATTGCTACGGGGTCGGAGATATGCGTTGCCGAGGGTCGGAGATATCGTCAAACAGAATCGCCGAGGGCACAAGCGTTGCCCTTAGGCAATCGCCGGATAGTACCACGGACACTGTCGAACTAAGAATTGCTACGGGTCGGTGGGAGATATCGACAAGCATCGCCGAGGTGCCTAGGCAATCGCCGGATAGCACCTACGGACACTCATCGAACTAAGAATTACTACGGGGGGGAGATATCGACAAGATATCGAGGGCACTCCAGGCAATCGCCGGATAGTACCACGTGGACACCTCGCCGAACTAAGAATTGCTACGGGGCCCCATCGCCGAGGGTGCTCTAGGGCAATCGCCGGATAGCACTCACGGGACACTATCGAACTAAGAATTACTACGGGGGTCGGGATATCGACAAGCGTTGCCAGAGGTGCCTAGGCAATCGCCGGATAGCACTTCTACGGGACGCTGTCGAACTAAGAATTACTACGAATACGGAATACCGGACGCATATCGCCGAGAGTACCAGGCAACGCCGGATAGCAATCACGGACACTATCGGGCTAAACATTACTGCGAAAGCCTTTATCATACAGGTCAGGCATCGCCGAGAGGGTTTAGGCAATCGCCGGACAGCGCCTTCGGGACCCTGGGAGCTACTGGGGTAGATCGTGGGGTCACAAAACTGGAGGGAATCATGGGGAGAACGCCAACAGATGTCACCGGAGAACGCCTTAGGCAATCGCCGGACAGCGGCCCAGGATCCCGTTGACTACGAACTACCGGAGGAACTACCGCGGGGCCCCGGACGGGCATCCGTTGAATACGGATCACCACGTGGGTGCAGACAAAGAGGGAGACTCGGGCAAGAGGCGTGAGGAAGGGCAGAGAAGATGAAGCCCCGGGCATCCCGGTTCCCTAGTGTATGGATTGGGGTGGTCGGGCTATGTTTTAGTTTATATTCGTTATATTTCATTTTATTCTTCTTTGGTTCCCTACCTATCGCACCGCTCAGCAGCCCGTATGCACGTCTTGAGATTCCGCTTACCCCATCGCTCGTGCCTGTCGAAAGCCTCCTCTATCCCGGGATTGCAGCGCCGGTGCAGGATCCCTCCGTAAGCATTACCGATGCCGGATCCTTCGCGCACTGCTGGATCGCGTTCTCTCGAAGTAGTCCGCCACGTGTGTTCTTTTTCTTTCGCGAGCCACTCGGATTTTACCCGTCAACGCGTCCGATTCCCTCTGACTGCCTCTGATCTTCACTGACTCCCCTTTCCACGTTTCCCAACTTCAGAGCCGGCGTTCTGCTGGCTCTGCTGATCCAGCGTCGGCGTGGGCGGCTAGCGTCGTTATTTCCCCCTTTCCACCGCGGGCGCGTCGTTGCTGGATTTGGTTGCTGTTCTCAGCGGTCCTCTTCTGCTGCTGCTGCGTTGACGCTGTCGGTTTATCTTGTCAGCAAGCCCCTCGGCCGCCGCTGCGTCGATGCTGTTGGCTTATCTTGTCAGCGCTTTCCTCTGCCGTGGCTGCGCCGGCGCCGGCGGCCGCTGATCCCGTTGTTTTCCCGTGTCTCTCTTGGCCGCTGCTGCGTCGTTGTTGTTGGGTTATCTTGTCAGTGCTTCCCTCTCTGCCTGTTGCTGCCGACGCCGGCGGCTCGCTGGATCCCGTTGTTTTCCTCGTCTCCTTGGCCGCGGCTGCGTCGTTGTTGTTGGGTCTGGTTCTCGGTGTTTTCCCTTGCCCTTTTGCCGCTACGTCGCCGTTGTTGGGTCTTGGTTCTGAAAGCCAGTGGCGTCCGCCGTGATCGCGACTTGCCCCTTTTTAAGAAAATAATAAGCTACGTGGGCTTAGAGACCCTCGGGCCGTATAATATAAAAATTAATAACAAGTGGCCTTCGTGGCCTTCCCTCCCCCTTAACCTAAAACTGAACCGTCAATGCTTAAACCTAGAAAATAAAAAGTCAAAATCTTTAATTCTAATGAAATAAGTTCGGGTCCCTCTCCAATGGGGAAAAATGCCGGCAAGATGATGGGTGGAAAATGGTGGAGCGTACGCTCCCTCACACCCTCCATACTTCGGGGGTGCCGAAGAGTGATGTGACAGCCCGGCTACGGGTAATTTTGACGCGAAAGCAGGTGTCATGGACCTCCCAGTCGCCGGACTCCCAGTCGGTATGCACGATCGCGTAAGAAAACGGTGATGTTGGATATGAGGTCCTGGGCAACCGCCGCCCTGGCGCGTTGGTCCGCTATTGGGGGGAGCCTCTGCCCATTCCGGGTCGTCCTGCACCGCGGCTACCGTAGGGTGGAGTCGGAGGATTTGCAGCAGGTCGGCCATCTCGCCATACTCCAGCGGGAGGCTCTTCGAGCCGAAGTCGCGTACTTCCTCATCGGGACGTTGTGGGGTGTCCGGCGGGGGCGGCAAAGATGGGGGCGGGATGTCAGCTGACCCCGATGGGTTGGCTGGTGCCCACTGCTGGTTCGCTTGTGGCGCGAAGTCCAGGTTCATGAGGGACCCGGAATCGGACCCTCCGTCGTCGCGTTGGGTCCTGCTCCTTCCCCTGCATCGCTCGCGTTTGTCACGTCAGAGTAGTGTGGCCCAGCACCATCACCGGATTCGTCCCTCGTTGCGTACAGCTGGAGGGGTGACTACTCGACCTTGACTGGCCAGGTCCCACTCGGGCCCAAAGGGGCGAGTCCCATTCCGCTTCCGCGAGCCACTGGGTGTCCGCTCCCCTGTACTGCAGCGTGGACGCCAGGCTTGGAGCGCCGCGCAGGATCGTCTCGTGCTCGTCGGTGTCCGTGGTCGCATTGTCGTCGTCTATGGCAGCCCTGTAACTCCCGGAGCCAAAGGCGATTCAGGCGGCGACGTCGTGATTGGGCGCCGAGCGGACACCTGCGGTTGCGAAGCGACCATCGGGCTCCACTTCTCTTCGGCGCGGTCCCCGGGTCCTGTGTTTGTTGGTCGATCCACCCTTGGATGGCTGCCGCGCGCTGGACCCCATGGCATCCAGCCCGGTTGTCTAAGAGACGTTTTTCCGACCCGCCTCAACTGGGCTTGACGGGAGGTGGATGGCCCATCGGGGTTGCCGATCCAGCCGCGAGTCCGGCTTGCAGTCGGTTCTTCGGCAGGCGCCGGGACTTCAGGCCGCTGGCTCCCGCTAGGGTGTCCTGTCGTATCACCATTTGCCCCTAGGGGGCCGAGCTTCCATCTCTTAGACGCTTCATGTCTTCTGTCGATTCTGGGAGAAAATGCCCGTCGGTTAGAACCTGCCTGTCTTAACTAGAAGTATAATACCTCCCCTATCCTGCTTGAGCGGTGCGAGTAAGAAGATGTTTACATTGGATGTAGTAATTATCTAATCCCATAAGGGATGTATACGTAGCTTACGGTTTCGTGGGTCGCGCCCCTTACGGGGCGAGGACGTTACGGTAGCGCGCGCCACCGCGCGGCCCTGCGAAGTCGGCAAGTCATTCGTCTCCAGCGTCGTCGGGTTCTCCTCGGGGTGTTCCACTCCGTGGAAGGCCTTTAAGTCGGCTAAACTCGCTGTTTTCCTTTGTTTGCCTTGGTTAATCTGTAGTCGAACCATGTTGGGAGATAAGAATTGGGTCACCTTGTACGGCCCGTCGTACTTAGGGGCCAACTTGGCCGCGAAACCGTCGGCGGCTTTGGATAGGTGATGCTGCTGAAGGAGGACTAGGGTTCCTAGTTCGGGTCGCCACTCGCGCCGTCGGAGGTCGTATGTTCTCTTCTGCTCTGGGATGCCCGTTGGTGTTCTCCTGTACGACCTTGAATACTTCCTGCAGTCGTGTCGCCTTCCCGTGGCAGGCTCTGGTTCATTTCCTAATCCTGGGGTCACTTCGTCGTACAAGGCTCCTGTAGTAGCCTTGGTTCTCGTCCGAGTACCAAAAGGCCGGGCTGAAGCCCGTGGTGTCCGACGTGCTGCTGTTTAGGGGCCGCTTAACCGGGGAGGAGATCGTCCCAGGTCCGTTGGTCCCCGTCGGCGTATTGTGCAATCATTGTCTTGATGGTCCGGTTTGCCCTCTCCGTCGGGTTTTGCTGAGGGGTATACGGCGCGGTGTGCTTCGAGTTCCATTCCCGCCACCTCGCAGAATTTCCGGAAGGACCGACTAGTGAATTGTGTTCCGTTGTCGCACACAAACTTCCACGGGACCCCGAATCGGCAGAGTATCCTCTCTCGGAACGCCTTCCAAGTGGGCGGTTGTGGCTTTCCGGAGTGGCACAAGTTCCACCCATTTGCAGAATGAGTCGAAGAACACGAGGAGCATCGTGTTGCCGTGCGTTGAGCGGGGTAGTGGCCTACGAAGTCCGCGCAAAGGATGTCGAACGGCCCTTAGCCTGGCGCGTATACATGTGACCTGCGGGTTTGTTCTGGCTCACCTTAAATTTTTGGCAGCTTTCGCAATGTTTCACGTATCGGGCCACGTCCCTGTAGAGTCCTGGCCAATAATATCGTTGGTTACCCGAGTGGCGGTCTTCCGTATTCCGGTGTCCGGCGGTCGGGTGATCACGCGACATTTTCTAACACTCGTCTACGATGGCCACTGGCGATGCATAATTTCCACTGGTGAGATTCTTCTTCGATTGGTCGGTGTCCAGGCTGCCGGTAGATCTGTCCGTTCTCGATTATAAATTCTCTGCATTCCTCGGGTCGTGCCTGGATACGCGTTTGAGCAACCTTTGTATCCAGGGGCAGGTGGGCAGGTCTTCTAGGGTTCGCTGTATGGTGTCGATAGGTTGCCGGGAAAGAGCGTCTGCTACGATGTTTTGGCTTCCGCGTCGGTAAAGCACGTCAAAGCGATACTGTTGGAGTTCCAGAGCCCAACGAGCGATGCGACCGGTCGGGTTATTGATCGAGTTTAACCACTTCCAAAGCGAGATGGTCGGTGATGACGTCAAAGTGGTAGCCCTCCAGGTAGCATCGTAATTTCCTGATGGCCCAGACGATGGCTAAGCATTCTTTCCGTGGCCGAGTAGTTTCTTTCTTCTTTCAAGAGCCTTCGGCTAGCGTAGGCTATGACCCTCCTCCGCTGATCTGTTGCGTCAGGACTGCCCCTAGACCGTAGTCGCTTGCGTCAGTTTGTAGAGCGAACCTCCGTGAAATCCGGGCAGGCTAAGACGGGTGCTTGGGTTAACTTCTCCTTTAACTCCTCGAAAGCGGCCTGCTGTTCGTCACCCAGATCCACCTTTTCTCCTTCTTCAAGAGGCTAGTCATGGGTTGTACAATCGCCGCGAAGTTTGGGGACAAACCTCCGGTACCACGATGCCATTCCTAGGCAGCGTCGAAGCTCCTTTATTGAACTTGGTGGGCCACTTCCGGACGGCGACGATCTTATCTGGCCGGTGTGTATACCCCCGCTCACTAATGACATGTCCCAGATATACGATGCTTTTCTGGAAAAGCTGCATTTCTTTTGGTTTAATCTTAGATTGGCTTCCCGCAGCCCGGAAAACCTCTCGCAGATGGTCGACGTGTTCTTCCAGTGCCGCCCGATGACAATGATGTCGTCGAGAAAAGCAAAGGCGTTGGGTTCCATCTGTGGTCCGATGACGCTGTCCAAGGCTCGCTGGAACGTAGCCGATGCTGAGTGTAGTCCGAACGGCATCACCTTCCAATGGAAGAGTCCTCGGCCCGGAACGGTGAAGGCGGTACATTCTCGGCTCCCTCGGCCATAGGGATCTGCCAATACCCGTTCTTGAGGTCCAACGTCGAGATGTAACGCGCGTTACGGAGCCTCTCGATGATGTGGTTGATCCTGGGCAGTGGGTAGGCGTCGGGTATCGATTGCGCGTTGAGCTGTCGGTAGTCTACGCACATCCGCATCTCGCCTGTCTTCTTTCCCACCAGTACGATGGGTGCGCTGTGTGGGCTTTTGAAGCTTCGATCCGCCCGTCTTGCAGCAACTCGTCGACCTGAGCATTGATGATTTTCTGCATGGCCGGATTCTTGGGGAAGTACCTCTGCTTTATCGGCTTGTCGTCCTTCAGAGTGATGGTATGCTCAGCTATGTGAGACACGCCCTTCAATCCCTCGAACTTGGCCAATTCTTTGCTTCAAGAACTCGGCTACCCACGGCGGGAGGGGTGGTTCGATGATGGGGGCTGTCGGTGGCGAGATTTCTTCGAGCAGGGCACATGTTATGATGGCGAGGTTCACAGTGATAGGGTTAGTCGAGCCTGACCTTCGAAAAGGGTTGCGTTGTCGACCGACCGCGGCATCGGCCAAAGGGGCGAGTTGATAATCCGTTGGGGGGTTAGATGCGAGGTGGCCTACCTCGACCCGTCCATGTCCTTCATGGCCGTCGTCTTCCAGGCGTAACGGGTCGTGTTGTGGAGCGAGGCTGGTTTCCTGCGGGTCGTTTGCACTGGCTGCGCCGCACGGCTGGGCACGTCTGATTTGGCTCGCGTCGATCGGGTTATATTTTTAGCGCCGCCGGGGCCGTCTCGGTCGGGGCTTTGATGCGTTGTCCCTGTATCGTTGCTGGGTCTGGCGTGGTCGAGGCTTGAAGCGTTGTCCTTGTATTGCGGCTGGGTCTGGCGTGGTCGAAACTTGGAAGCGTTGTCCTGATGTCACGGCTGGTTCTGGCGTGGTCGAGGCTTAGAAGCGTTGTCCTTGTATTGCGGCTGGTCTGGCGTGGTCGAAACTTGGAAGCGTTGTCCTGATGTCACGGCTGGTTCTGGCGTGGTCGAGGCTTGAAGCGTTGTCCTGTTAGGGATACTCCGGGTGGTTTTCGAGGCAGACGGACTGGCCCTGGGTGCGTCCAGCGGTGTCGCAGTCGTCTCCGGCGTGGTTTCGTTACTCTGGGTGTTCTTCGGGGCGGACGGACTGGCCCTGTGTCCAACGGTGTCGCAGTCGTCTCTGTCGTAGCTTCGTTGATGATTCTGGCGTGGTCGTATCGAATCGTGGGTTGGGTTCGGGTGGCGTTGCTGGGTCTGGCGTGTTCGCGATCCTGGTGCGTGGTCAGCGGTTACGTTGCTGGGTCTGGCGTGTTCGAGATTCTGGTGCGTTGTCACTCGGTACATTGCTGGGTCTGGCGTGGTTGGGATTCTGGTGCGTTGTCACTGGTACATGGCTGGGTCTGGCGGGTTCGAGATTCTGGTGCGTTGTCACTGGTACATGGCTGGGTCTGGCGGGTTCGAGATTCTGGTGCGTTGTCACTGGTACAGGGTTGGGTCTGGCGGGTTCGAGGTTCTGGTGCGTTGGTTTCGTCCGGTGGGTCGCTGTTGGATTGGTCAAGGGGTAGGAGCAGCGGATGCAGTCGCTGGACGTTCGTCACTAAAAGCAACCATGCGGGGCCGAGTCGAGGATGATGTGGGATCGGGTTGGTTTCCGGATCGCCCGCTGGTCAACTGCAAGTACGCTCGGCCGCATTGTATTATGGTCTGGACGCCGCAAAGGAAATCGAGCCCCAGTATGATGTCGTCCACTACCATGGGTAGTGGACTAATAGAATCACCCGCGTTTCCTGTTGATCCAGACGTACCTTGACCGAAACTGCTTGCGTCACCTCCTTATTAAAACCGTCCGCCAGGCGGACGGTAGTCCATATATTCCGTGCGTTCCCTCCGGTACTTACTTCCTGAGCGATGCGTAGACTGACGAACGACCGCGTTGTTCTGTATCGAGGGTAGCTGTGAGCGGTAATTCCTTCGATGGTTACTAGCGCGGCGATCCTGCCTCCTTCCAAACTTAAGGGATGAGTTACCCTGGGGCCCTGGAGGTATGTCTCCGATCGGTTCCCCGACGAGCGGAGACTCGGTCCGTTTCCCGACCCGACAGCCTACAGCAGTCGATCGTCCGGATGCCGCGGCGACCACACTCCCAACAGAATAACACTCGCCGATTCCTGCATGAACTGCTGAAATGACCTTCCTCCGCATTCCGGCAGGCCCGGCGTGTGTTCACCGGCCGGTCTCCATCCTGGTCACTACGCGGCTTGCCGTCTCGGCGCTCCGGGAGGGCCCGGTGTCGTCTGGAGGAGCATGCTGCGGGGTGGATAATCCGGGTCCTGGTATGATGGCGTTCTGGTTTCGTATCTGGGCGGTCGTAAGCGTGGCGCGTTTGTTCGCGGTCCCGCGTTGTCTCGTACGCTACTATCAAGTGGGTCAGTTCTCGCAACGTCTCGAACTCATGCCTACGGGTGAACAGTTGGTATTCCGGCCGAAGGTTCTCGTAGATCCTGTCCAGCTCCCCTGTCTGAGTATACTGAGCTCGTTGCATCATGAGTCGGAGGTCGATCAAGTAGTCCTGAAAGGCTTCTCGGGGTCGTTGGTGACGGAGCGGATCGTATCTTCCAAGCGCTGAAAGTATCGCGGGGGTAGGAAGAACTCAAGAACTCCTTCCGGAACTCGGTCCATGGTTTGCCTTGCATCTGGAACGTCCTAAACCATCCTTCTGCCTTGCCAGTTAGTAGCCCGGAGATGGCTCGCGGCAGTTGTGCTGGACTCCCGCCATATGAGTCGACCCTTTCTTCCAACCGTTCGATGAAAGCCAGCGCGTAATCAAAACTCTAATTTTTTGATTCTTTTTCTGATCTTGCGGGAGTTAACCCTCCGATCTCTTTTATTGGTTCGTGATTATTAAATTTAACAAATGTGTTTGGGCTTTCATAAGCCAAAAGCCGTGGAGCTGCGCACGCCGCAGTGACGCCGGCAGCGGAGCGGCAGAACCATGTGTTCTTATCTCTTTATATGTTAGTATGTATATGTGTAATATGCTCAGCGCTGCTGGCAGTGAGAGCGCGAGGGAAGATATATGTGTGTATACATGTATGTTAGTGCCGTCAAGTCATGGGAACATGCTGACGCTGCACTTGTCGCTCGTGGCATTCTTGAGTGAATCGTAATACGATCACCCAGAATGTCTGGGACTTTGTTGTTACGTAAACACTGCAACAAGTGTTACAGTGTGTATTCTTTACAAGTACCGTCGGTACAGTGGGTATTCGAAATAATGAATACCTTATGTGAATGTGTATATTATATTTAATTTAATATGAGCATACTACATCTCCTCCTTTGAAAAATAACGTAATCTAATGAAGTTATTTTATTTTTAGCTTTTACTATATATGTAGTTATGTATTCTTAAAAGAAAATTTATATATATATTTTTTTTTTTTTTTTAGTCAATTATTAGAGTATTGAACTTGAATTAGTATTGATCTTGAATTAATATTGATAAAATTTAAAAGTTATTTGAATATAAATGCAGAATAATATATTTTTATGGTTTATATTTATGTATGGCCATACTAAAGATGATTAAGAATTGCAAATCTTTAACCTATCCTTATGGACTTTCTGAGTTTTGTTTTTATTATCGGAGATTATGACATTATCTCTTTTCTCCGAAACTTTCTTACCTATATGGTCCTATATATTTAAAAATCTAGCTTATGACCTGTTTCATTTTTCAATAAAACTTTATCTCCTACAGCTAAATTTAAATCTTTTAACTTTAAGTCATATAGCTGTTTATTTTTAATTTTATGCTTCTCGAGCATAATCCCTTGCTCTCGTTTATATGCTATTTTCTAATCTATATTTACTCTCTTTAGAGTAATCATCTATGTTATATAGAGGTGCTATTCTATCTAAAGTATTAAATTGAACTGGTAAGTTTGAAGTCTTACCGAAAACTAGCTCATATGGACAACAATCATGTGCCATAGAGGGGTTGTATTAAAACAATATACGAAGTATTGCAGCCATACATCCCAATCTGATTTGTCAGCTGAGATGTATGAGCGTATGAACTCGTTAAATGTTCTGTGGCTTCGTTCCACGGTACCTACTGTCTGGTGATGATGTGCGGTAGATGTTATATTTTTAATATTTAGATTTTTACATAAATCTTCTATAATTGAATTTTTATATTCTGTACCCATGTCCGTAATGAACGTCTTCATTGGACCGTACTTTAGAATAAAATTTTCAAAAATAGCTTTAGCTACTGTATTTGCACTTTTGTTTCTAATAGGTATGGCAACAAGGTATTTTGTCAGGTCACATATTAAGGTGACTGCATATTCATTTCCTTGTTCTGATTTAGGAAGTGGACCGATCGTATCCACTATTACCCCATCAAAAGCCATGTATGGTGTTTCTGTAATAGTCAATGGAGTTATTGTGTGCTTGGTTACTTTAGCTTTTGGCATTTTGGACATTTTCGTAACGTAATTGGTTATTTCTTTAGTCATACCTTTCCAAAAATAATGTCTTTGACCTTGGCCAAGGTTTTTTTGTTATGCCTGTATGTCCTCCTTGTATGGGATCATCATGTAATGTAGACAGTATTGCTTCTTTTTCTTTTTCATTTTAATTAGGGTCACCGGGTTGAGTAGCGCTACCTTATTGTTCGTAATATTTTATTGCCCATATTTTTAAAATTATCTATTGAAATGTATTCAAAGGTATTTTCCCACGGTGCCACTTTGAGTTGGCTGATTTTTTTGTTTACCGGCTTGCGTTTCAAGCCTTTGGAAAACTGACCTAAGTCAAGGGTTCCATTAGTATACAAATCGCTAACATCATATCTTGCAGTGATTTTTTTTTCCCATGTTTGAAAAAAAAAAACATAAATTATTATTTACATGCAAAGGTCACTACTTTACGTACTTCGTCATTGTTGATGACTTCATATACGTTGGGCTTTGAAGCTTTTGTTAGAGATTGCCTAGGCAATTCTATTTGTTCTTGTCCCGCGCAGGATTTCTGTCTACTCTGTTGCCTGGTAGTGACTTTCAGGACTTTATTCGTTGTTTGTATGTTTTTAGGTCTGTGATGGTTATTCTTGATAACGCATCTGCTACATGATTGTCTTTACCCTTTAGATACTCGACTGTAAAGTCGTATTCTTCTAATTCGAGCCGCATGCGTGTGAGTTTTGAGCTGGGATTGACCATTGAAAATAGGTATGTTAGTGGTCTGTGATCCGTTTTTACTGTAAAGTGTTTACCATAGATATATGGTCGAAAATGGGTAATTGCCCAATGAATTGCTGCTAATTCCTGTTCTGTAGTACTTTTGTTACTTTCATTTTTTGTGAATGAACGTGATGCATATGCTAATGGGAGTTGGAGTCCGTTATGGTTTTGAGTTAAAACCGCTCCCACATGCTTGTTTACTAGCGTCGGTGATTATGCAAAAATTCTTTTTTCTGAAAATCTGGTACTGTAACAGAGTGGGTTCCATGTTTATCTTTTAAATATTGGAATGCATTTTTGACATTCAGTTGACCACCAAAGGGGACATTCTTTTACATAATCTAGTTATGTGCCGGGAATAGTCGGCGAAGTTTTTAATAAAACGTCTATAATAATTGCAAAATGCAATATTAAATCGTCTAGCGCTGTCCGCATCATGTGGGACTGGATAGTTGTTGATGACGTCATATTTCTTGTCATCTGGCAAGATTCCTTTATCTGTGCATTTATGACCAAGAAAGGTCACTTCATGCATAAAAATGAACATTTTTGTGGATGTAATTTTAGTTGTGTTTCCTACATATCTCAAAAAATATCTGTTAAGTTTTTAAGCATATGTTTTTCGGAACAACCCATGACTATTAGATCGTCCATATACAGGAAGGCTTGCGAAGTTTCAAGTCCAGAGAATGCTATAGTCATCATTCTTTGAAATGAATTTGGCGCTATTTTAAACCAAATGGTAGTCGCGTGAAGCGATATGAGCCATTGCTCGTTGAAAAGACGTTATATTTCGCGAACTTTCTTCTAGTTCGATTTGATGAAAACCTGACATTAAGTCAAGGCATGAAATACTTTGCTCTACCTAATTGATCCAAAAATGTCATCAATTTAGGTAGTGGAAATTTGTCGGCCAGGAGTTTTTGTTTATTTGACGATAGTCAACTACTAATCGCCATTTCTTTGTTCTGAACCCGGAAGGCTTTCTTTGGGACAAGTAGAAGTATGGGCTGTTGTATTCTGATACGGATGGTTCGACAATATTGTCGTTGATTAATTTTCCTACTTGTTTTTAATTTCCTCAACTTGGCTAAAAGCGGGCTTCGATAGTTCTTTTATATATATATAGGTTCGTCATCCCTCAATCTCAATTTCTGTTTATAAAATTATTTGTTGTGATTGATTCGGTTTCAAGCCCGAATACGTCACTAAAATTGGTGCATAGTTTAGTTAATTGCTTCTTGAATTGTACTGGGAAATGTTTGCTTAATTCAGCTATGACAGTTTTTCTCGGATTTTTGAGTCGTTTGAATTACCTTGTAATTCGAAAGTGATTCATATTGTATGTCATTTTATATGTACTAATTGGCTGGTACTGGTTGTATTCAGCAATCGGACAAATGTTATTTTTGAAGTTATTGTATTTGCTACATAAATAAGGTTGAATTTCCTGGTTTGGGATTAATATGGTTTCTATATCGGACGTTAATTCTATTTTCTGACAACTTGTGTGGATCTTGCTGGCAGAAGAACTGTATTGTATTGTTACCAGAACTGTATGTTATTGAACATAAATTTTAATTTTTATATTATTTGGTCGTATTTATTAACCAATCCTCTGAAGGTTTTAAGTCTATTAGGCAGTTTAATTCTTTTATGAAATCAATGCCTATTATTCCATCATTAATGGAATTGCAAAATCTGATTAACTAAAATGGAAATTGTGTGGAATTATGTAATTATCTGTCTGTAGCTCTATTAGTGCAAGGCCTTGGGATGTTATTATACCTTCCCCTATTCCTTGAATATCTATTTTATTTTTGTTTGAATGTCGTTAAAGACATCTGAATTTTCTTTTAATAGTGATATATTGGCACCTGTATCTATAAGGAATGTAAGTTGTTTTCCTGTTTTAGAATTGAGGAATGCCACGAATATATTGAGATTGAGGTTGATTGTGTGGAACCGCTGGATTTTTTAATTTAGTGTATCTAAAGGGATCTTGGGAGTTTCCCCGAAGCTGTCTGGGTAACACGAACATTGTTCTGTCGTGTGTTTCCATTGCTATTGTATCTTTGGTTGTTATAGGTTCCACCGTTATTACGGTTATTTCCTATAGCTACCAATAATGACCTCTATTGTTAGTATAATTATTGCTGTTGTAAATATGGTTGTGGTTGTAACCACGACCATTTCCTCTACCACGATAGTTACCTCGAAAGTTACTACTGCGGTAGACTTGTCCTTGTCTGGTGTACAATATTGAACTTGCACTACCAGTCATATCTGTATCTACACTGTATATATTTTGCTACGGCATCATTCATTGTTGGGAATGTGCCTGCTTCTAGTATTGTTTTTTTAGTCTGCCGTGCTCGCAATTTTTAACCATTGTACTAATGGCCTTTTGCAGCTGAACTTATTAGCGTGTTCCGCTGGCAGACCCTCATCAATGTATGATGCTTTGTAGAAGTTTTCTCATATCATCAATCTCTGCTGTGAATTGGGCGGCTGTTGTTTTTCCTTTTTGGCATACTTTTGCCATTTTTTAGCCTTTATAACATCATCGATGACTCACCGACAATAGTGTCTTGCAATTTCTTTTATTATTGCGTTAATGGTGGTTTCATCTTGTATTGTATACAATGTAGGTCCTATTACTTTTGATTTAATTACTTATAGCCAAATTTTCGTATGGTCCTTTCGTTAGATTGACCAATTTGACTGCCGTAAGGAATCTTTGTAAATGGAGTTTTTGTCCATTAAATTCCGGAATGGCGTGCGAAATATCTTTGATATATGCCCGTTGGGCAATTGTTTTCGTCTGCCATTGTGGTTGGTTCCACCAACCACGCTGTTGAACTGAACTAGTCGACGGTTTGTCGTCGATTTACCGGATGGTTCGATTCATTTGATCGAGAATCGTCTTCCGATATGATGATAATATTTTTACATTCGGGGGCCTGGGACTTATTGGCCTTGGTTCCGATTCTACAGCTGGTATATATGTCGCAGCTGTGTTTAGAAGAGTTGGTATGTGTATGTCTAGATTGAGGGTTTTTCTAACGAATACTAATCGTTCCCTTTAGACGTTTGAAAACGTCTGTAGCTTGAAACCAATGTATATCATCAGTTCGTTGTTTGTTCTCAGGAAAAATTTCTCTGACCTCATTATATTTGTTTACCAAATTAGTTGTATGTTTAATGACCGTACTATTTTGAGTAGGTCTGTTTTGCGTTAAGCATTTATATGACTTATCGAATTCTGCTCTTAGAGTGCAGACTTTAGCGCAGATCGTAAGCCAGTCCATATGTGTTTTTAATGTTGTCCATTCCGAGTGGAAGACAATCTAACATTAGCAAACCACAATTCTTCCTAGAATTTCATTTTCTATTATTTATTTGTTTACGAGGATGCCGGGTATGGTTGATAAAACGATACCCTTTTGTGCGGCATCACAATGAATTAGTGGTGAAAAAGGTAAATTATATTCGTTCATATATGAGTATTCGAACTCGTATATGCTAATTGATTGGGGAATACGGCTAAGATTGCTTTAGCTCTATATTCGAAATTTTCATTTTTTATCGTGGGTAGCCCTAATGGCTGCTGCTGTTCTACGAGACATTTTATTTTGGCTTTTGTAGCAGCATATTAAAGGCGGGAATTTACCCGAAATGTACCCATGTACATGTATTTGAGTTCTATTATGCTCCTAGGGGTCGTTGAGACCAATTGTAGAATTTTATTTGAAAAAAATCTGGTTTTTGTCTTTTATATATATATTTTCCCCCCTCTTTTTTATTGTTTTAGACTCTATCTAAATTGTTTGCCCTACTCATATATTTCTTTTTTAATTATCTTATTATGTTTTACATACAATGTTAAAAGGAATTGTAAAACACTGACAATGGTTAAAATCAGAAGTAATAACCAGAGGCATTGAGATCATCCTATGGGTGTGGTCTATTATTTTGACATTATTCACCACATTGGCCGTATTGTCTTTGGTCTGACTATCGTCAGAACCGAACCAACCCATGGTGATGATTTCCTCTCAAAAATTGGTTTCTACAATGTGGGGGTTTTTTTTTTTTTTTTTTTTAAATTATCTGCTATTCGTTTATTCTTTTCAATAATAAAAAATAATTAAAATTTTTTTTTTTCTGAACACACACATATCTATATACCCTTTCTTTTTTTTTTTTTTTTTCTTTTACCCTTTAAAAATATTATCAATATATTTTTTTTTTTTATATATATTTTTTTTCTAATATTTGACCAAAATGGAGGAAGGAAAAAAAAATTAAAGGACATGTGATCGATTTACAGGTTTTCATTATATAATTCAACATCGATCACATGGTTTTAGTAATAGCCTAACAGAGGTTAGTATTTTCAAGTTGCACTTTAAGGGTGCTTCAACTCGAGTTAGAAAATTATAATTAATGGCAATATGAGGCATGGCATTTCTGCAGCTCATTTGCGTTACTTCGCAACCAGTGCGAAGTTGTTTCTAATTTCCCTTGATGCGCTCTTGGCAGCGTTGTCGGTCCTCTTCATTTGTGAAGGTTTTTCCATGTCCCGCTCCAGATGTCGTTGTTGAAGCAGCCTTTGATCCGGCCGCCCCTCTTTGTTTTCTTCCTGGGCCTTTTTCTTGTCTTGCCCTGTACTCAGCTATTGTGAGTGGGCGTGGTCCATCGTTTGGATACACTTCTAAGGCCTCTTGTAGGCTGGAGTGCGTCCCTTTGCTCGGTAGGAGCAGCGTCGGCGAAGTCTTGTATGTTTTCTGCTGCTGGTGTTTCCGTGTTACTGTCCTTTAAATTTAGCTGCTGGTGTTTACGTGTGGACATTTCCATCGACGGTGCAAGGGGCGGTCCCATGCCACTCGCACTTTATTAGTTAAATTTAGCTGCTGGTGTTTTCGTCTTACTTGTCCATCGACGGTGCAAGGGGCGGTCCTATGCCACTCGCACTTTTATTATTGTTCTTGCTGGGTCTGGTGGAGCCGGTGCTGGTCTTCGCACAGGTTATTGTCCCTTGCTGGGTCTGGTGGAGCCGGTGCTGGTCTTCTCACAAGTTTTTTCTTTTTGTGTTGCCCATGCGCTCTATGTAGCAATGTCTTTTTAAATTTTCTTATGCTTTTATTTGGCAAGTTTGTCACTGGAACGCATCACTTTCTAGTCTACTCGCGCCAGCTCATTGGGTTTTTCCCCGATCGGTTTAATATATTCTTTGAAACACGCGGACCGTTTTTATGTTTAACTTCTTTTATTATTTTTAAATTTTTTTTTTCAAACATTTACATGTTTGTAACGTATGTCCTGTCACGGTCGCCATGTAATCAAAACTCTAATTCTTTTTGATTCTTTTCTGATCTTGCGGGAGTTAACCCTCCGATCTCTTTTATTGGTTCGTGATTATTAAATTTAACAAATGTGTTTGGGCTTTCATAAGCCAAAAGCCGCGGAGCTGCGCTGCCAGTGACGCCGGCAGCGGAGCGGCAGAACTATGTGTTCTTATCTCTTATATGTTAGTATGTATATGTGTAATATGCTCAGCGCTGTTGGCAGTGAGGCGCGAGGGAAGATATATGTGTGTATGCATGTATGTTAGTGCCGTCAAGTCATGGGGAACATGCTGACGCTGCACTTGTCGCTCGTGGCATTCTTGAGTGAATCGTAATACGATCACCCAGAATGTCTGGGACTTTGTTGTTACGTAAACACTGCAACAAGTGTTACAGTGTGTATTCTTTAAGTACCGTCGGTACAGTGGGTATTCGAAATAATGAATACCTTATGTGAATGTGTATATTATATTTAATTTAATATGAGCATACTACAAGCGCATCCGAGTGTCCGTCGAACTTAGGCCCCAATTGCGCAGCTTATCGGCGAGGGCGGCGAAGGAGATTTCTTCCTTCCGGGTCGCGAAGTTCCGGATTCCTCGGGGAAGCGGTGCTGGTAGTGATTATCACCATGTCGTCGGTCGGTCGTGGCTTCAAGCCGGCTAGAGTCACTGTACCCAGGACCTTGAGCTGCGCGCGGGAACTCGGGAATTACGATGGATAGGGGCTGTTCCGCACAGATCCCTTCCTTCTGTTCACGTTGACTCGGTCCCGGCGACGTGGACGTGTTCCTCGGGTTCCTCGGGCTGGGCGCGCTGTTGAAGACCGTTCCGAGCTCTTCGATCCGCTTTTCGATCGCCGCCGGATGCTCGCCGCGCGAGATGAAGGCCGAGATCCGGCTGCGCAGTTCGTCCACTGTCCCGGTTTCACTGAGGCCGAATTCGACGGCGATGGCCTGTAATTCGTCCTTGCGCCGATACGAAATCCACTGTACCCCATGTCGAAGCACGGTGGTCGAACTGGCACTTCGAGGTCTTTCGCGTTTCCGACGGTAGTATCACGCATTGACCTCCGGTAGAATCTTTTTCTTAGGTAACGCACTGAATACCGGAGTCCTTTGGGTTAGTCACGGAAGCACGGCGTATGCACGGTTAACACGGTTGTCCAGTGGGCGTCCTTGGAGTCCCTTGCTGCTTGGGGTCCTGGTCGATGGTCGTGGTTGTCGTTGGTCTTTATAGTAGCCTGTGGATCGACCCTTGCAGCCGGTCGATAGTCCTTGCTATCGTTGTCCTTGGAATTGTCCTGACTGTTGATCCTTGCTAGGCCGGTCAATAGTCTTTGCTATCGTTGTCCTTGGAATTGTCCTTGTGGTCCTGGTCGCTGGGTTCGTTGATTTAAGCGCTGGATCTCGTCCCGTGTTGATGGCTGAACGCTGACCGATCACTTTGAAGGCCGGGCATTGACTGTCCCTCTTCTGGGTCTGGGTCCGAAAATATATAGCCGGGCTGGTTGGCCTTCGGGCGGATTCCGACGCTCGCTCGGCCTCTACCGCTCACGACTCGCTGCTCGCCGCGTACGTGTCGCTCTCTCCAGCGATTTCTGCCCAGCTTCGGCTCGGTTCTCTTTCTCTGCCCCGCCGCGGCGCTCTCTCCTCATGTGGGCGCGGCGGCTACGTGCTGACGCTATGGCTAGGGAGGTTAGGGAAGCCAGCCTCGGCTGTACGTGAATAATGGGCGACCTCACGTGCGGTTTTACAGAGATATACAGCTATTCTTGGCCTAATGATTCCGACTGGCCATGCTTGCGCGTGGTACAGTCCCGATTCCTTCTGCTACTCGTTTTTCGATCAACTGTTCTACTTAGCGCCCCAAAACATAACGGAATCCCGGAGTCCCTGCTCGGGCGCCATCTGTAAGGAAGCGATCCTGGGCTGGGGTACATATCTCAGTCTACTCCAGGGTCGAAATTACAGCAATATTTATAATTTGCCGGGACTCCGAGTTCTGGGCCGTCGATGGGGACAGGGAGGCAATCCCAGACGGAGCGACCGAGATGAAAGGGAACAGTACGGGCGTGGCGGTCAATCCCGCTGAGAGCGTTTAGGCAATCGCCGGACAGCACTTACGGGGCCCTGTCGGACTAAGAATTACTACAAGGGTCGGAGATATCGACAGACACCGCCGAGAGGGCTTAGGCAATCGCCGGATAGCGCTCTCGGGATCCCGTCGAACTAAGAACTACTACGGAGGTCTGTGCTGCAGTGGGGATACCAACAAGTATCACCGAGAGTGTCCAGGCTATCGCCGGATAACACTTACGGACCTTGTCGGACTAAAAAATTACTACGAAGGTCTTTGCTGTATGCGGGGATACCGACAAATACCACCGCGAGTACCTAGGGCTATCGCCGGACAGTACTCACGGGGCCCCGTCGGACTAAGAATTACTACGAGGGTCGGAGATATCGGCAAGCATCGCCGGGAGGGCTTAGGCAATCGCCGGATAGCGCTCTCGGGATCCCGTCGAACTAAGATCTACTACGAAGGTCTTTGCTGTGCGGGGATACCGGCAAGTACCACCATGAGCGCCTAGGCTATCGCCGGACAGCACTTACGGGGCCCTGTCGGACTAAGAATTACTACGAGGGTCGGAGATATCGACAGACACCGCCGAGAGGGCTTAGGCAATCGCCGGATAGCGCTTCCGGGATCCTGTCGAACTAAGAACTACTACGATGGTCTTTGCTATGCGGGAATACCGACGAGTACCACCGTGAGCACCTAGGCTATCGCCGGACAGCACTTTACGGGCCCGTTCGGACTAAGAATTACTACGAGGGTCGGGGGTATCGGCAGGCATCGCCGGGAGGGCTTAGGCAATCGCCGGATAGCGCTCTCGGGATCCTGTCGAACTAAGAACTACTACGGGGCCGGAGATATCGACGAGCATCGCCGAGGGTGCCTAGGCAATCGCCGGATAGCACCTACGAGACACTATCGAACTAAGAATTACTACGGGGCCGGAGATATCGACAAGCATCGCCGAGGGTGCCTAGGCAATCGCCGGATAGCACCTACGAGACACTATCGAACTAAGAATTACTACGGGAAGTCGGAGATATCGACAAGCATCGCCGAGGGTGCCTAGGCAATCGCCGGATAGCACTCACGGGACACTGTCGAACTAAGAATTGCTACGGGGTCGGAGACATCGACAAGCGTTGCCGAGGGTGCCTCCAGGCAATCGCCGGATAGCACTCACGGGACACTGTCGAACTAAGAATTGCTACGGGGGTCGGAGACATCGACAAGCGTTGCCGAGGGTGCCCTTAGGCAATCGCCGGATAGCACTTACGGGACGCTGTCGAACTAAGAATTACTACGGGGGCCGGAGATATCGACAAGCATCGCCGAGGGCACCTAGGCAATCGCCGGATAGTACTCACGGGACACTGTCGAACTAAGAATTGCTACGGGGTCGGAGATATCGACAAGCATCGCCGAGGGCACCTAGGCAATCGCCGGATAGTACTCACGGGACACTGTCGAACTAAGAATTGCTACGGGGCCGGAGATATCGACAAGCATCGCCGAGGGTGCCTAGGCAATCGCCGGATAGCACCTACGAGACACTATCGAACTAAGAATTACTACGGGGAGTCGGAGATATCGACAAGCATCGCCGAGGGTGCCTAGGCAATCGCCGGATAGCACTTTACGGACGCTGTCGAACTAAGAATTACTACGAATACGGGAATACCGACGCATATCGCCGAGAGTACCTAGGCAATCGCCGGATAGCACTCACGGGACACTATCGGGCTAAACATTACTGCGAAAGTCTTTATCATACAGGTCAGGCATCGCCGAGAGGGCTTAGGCAATCGCCGGACAGCGCCTTCGGGACCCTGGGAGCTACTGGGGTACTGTGGGGTCACAAACTACTGGAGGGAATCATGCGGGAGGAACGCCAACAGATGTCACCGAGAACGCCTAGGCAATCGCCGGACAGCGGCCTCAGGATCCCGTTGTTTTCCTCGTCTCTCTTTTGGCCGCTGCTGCGTCGTTGTTGTTGGGTTATCTTGTCAGTGCTTCCCTCTCTGCCTGTTGCTGCGTCGATGCCGGCGGCTCGCTGGATCCCGTTGTTTTCCTCGTCTCTCTTTGGCCGCGGCTGCGTCGTTTTGTTGTTGGGTCTGGTTCTCGGTGTTTTCCTCGTCTCTCTTTGGCCGCTGCTACGTCGTTGTTGTTGGGTCTTGGTTCTGAAAGCCAGTGGCGTCCGCCGTGATCGCGACTTGCCCCTTTTTAAGAAAATAATAAGCTACGTGGGGCTTAGAGACCCCTCGGGCCGTATAATATAAAATTAATAACAAGTGGCCTTCGTGGCCTCCCCCTCCCCTTAACCTAAAACTGAACCGTCAATGCTTAAACCTAGAAAATAAAAAGTCAAAAATCTTAATTCTAATGAAATAAGTTCGGGTCCATCCAATGGGAAAATGCCGGCAAGATGATGGGTGGAAAAAATGTGGGTGGAGCGTACGCTCCCCTCACAATACTGTATGGTTAGTGCTGCCACAGAACAACAAACCGGTGCCGAAAAAATTTGCACTTCTAAATTTTCCAACTCCACTCAACTCAATAGGCAATAATGGCAGCAGTACCGGGACGTGCCCTGCACTATGTATTCAAGATCGGAGATCGAGCCAAGAACGCCTTCTTCTTCCGCCGCATCCTGGGGAATGAAGGTGGGTATTTTTCTTATGATTTGCGAATAGAGCTTCGGAACCACCAACGTTATCGCTGCGGGGTACAAGTTTTTTATCTGAACAACGCAATTGGCAATCAGTGGCTGCTGACTGCCGACTGCTGACTTACTAATTAAAAAGCGTAGATGCCAGATAGCGGTAATGACTCTGTAATTTTTCCCAACAACTAATGCTGTCTCTGTCTGTCTTGGTTAAACAGGTTTTGCGTAACGAGGAATTTAAAGAAGGTTGCGATGCCGAATGCAATGGGTAAGTCGCTGGCGACTGGCAACAAGAATCAGAGAAAACGTTGTCCTCCCCAATCCCTTTGCAGACCTTATGACAATCGGTGGAGCAAGACCATGGTCGGCTACGGTCCGGAGAGCTCCCATTTTGTCATCGAGCTGACATACAACTACGGCGTGACCAGCTACGAAATGGGTAAGGGGCAATCAGTAACAATCAAGTTGTGCCGTCATTGTGCCAGCACTCTGTAATCGACAATCTTACCACAGGTAACGATTTCGGCGGGGTCACCATCCACTCCACCGAGATATTGCCACGCGCCGCCCAGTACTCGTACCCCATCGACAAGACGGAAGGGGCAGTCTGCTCACCTCGCCCGACGGCTACAAGTTCTATGTGATCGACCAGGCAGCGTTGGAAGCCGACGCCGATCCCGTGCAGTCGGTGGAGCTGCATGTGAGCAATCTTGCGGCCTCGCGCCAGTACTGGGAACAGCTGCTCCGCATCCAGCCGCTGGCGGCGAAGAAGCAGTCCGTGTGGCTGAGCTTATGGCGGCAAGCAGGCGTCGCAGCAGCTCACCCAGATTTTCGATCCCATTAATCGGGCCAAGGCCTACGGACGTATCGCCTT
>CM017781.1:38944220-38959924 GCA_008121275.1 Drosophila lowei | reverse complement strand
ATATTGTTGCCCCAACGACAAATAACAACGCGTTTCGCTTCGGTAAATATAACACTGCTTTATTTATTTTGGGTTAAGCTAGGACTTAGGGCTATTTGTAACAATTGTTCTTAACTACGGTCTTCCACCACATTCGGGGCTCTTGGGGAGCGTGACAGCGCTGGTGCTGTTGGTCAGGAGCAAATCGGCCTCAGCGTTCGCTTTGGCCCGCCACTCTAACCCGCACACTACGTCTCGCACTTCTCTCCGGGCTTCCGCCGGTGGATGTGGTTCGCCACTTAACTTAGACTCACTCTGGTGGGCAGGCGGGGCCTGTCTCTTTTAGTCTCCGTTATGGTGTTTCACTTCACTGTCAAACTGTACCGGGCTCGTATTCCGAGTTACGTTCACTATGCGCGCACTACGACTCATCCGCGGGAAAAGAGAGCCTCTCCGTTGCCGCCGCCTCCTTTTATAGCCCCGCCTTAACGGGACTTCTACTCGGCGTCGGTAGTTTTCCATTCTCATCTCTTGGTTCCCATGGCATTCGTAACGGGATCAGGCCGGTGGCGTGATCCCATGACCTTATTTGGTCATGCGCTGGGCCACTGCCGGCCCGATCCCGCCGTCTCGTTGGCCTTTCTCCCGTCCTCCTCTTTGTGCTGCACAAAGTGTGCTTCACAATCTAGCTCTTCTTTGGTAGACTTTACTATTGGTTCGATGCAATTTTCTACCTCCCAAAACCTCCGCAGAAGCACCTCAAGCCGATCTTCTGGACTATTATCCTCAGCAGCTACGGCCCGAGCGCGAGAGACCATCAACGAGGAACCTTTTAAACGCGAACTACCTCCAGACACGACCCATCCCAAGTGCGTTTTCTGAATTGAAGGCAATCCTGGCAGTAGCTTGACCTGACCAACACATAGGAGTTCGAAAAACAGACTTGCGCCAATTAGCAGATCGACGCGCTGCGGCTTATAAAACTCCGGATCAGCTAGTGGTATGTTCGATGGAATGTTACAGTTTTTAGTGTCAATTCCAAAGCTTGGCTGTCGATCGGTTATGCTAGAGGCTACAATGGCAGTTATGAGAGTTGAGTAATCCGATGAGCGAGAGTGCAGGCTAACGTTGACCGAAAATCCATCCGTGACGAAGCTAGAGTCGCCTATTCCCGAGACTGCAGTCGATGATTTCATTTTTCGAAGCTGAAGCTGATTCGCGAAACGAGAAGTTATACGATGCAACTGGGAGCCGGAATCCAGCAACGCTCGGCAGGGAACTAAAACTCCGGAACGATTTTTGACTAAGACCGTGGCCGTGGCAAGTAGAACAACACCATTCCTGAGATCTTGGGCAATAAGGGCAGACGAGGTAGCCGCTGAAGTAGAGGGCTCAGTGGTATGCTCAGACGGCGTAGACTCAGACAGCGCAGACTGAGATGGAGTATACGACGCTGATATTCCTTGGACTGCGGTATCTTCAGGGCTACCAAAATGAAGGAGGGTATGGTGTCTACCCCCGCAGGTACGACAGTTGCTCGAGGTGCACTGAAGTAATCGATGCCCTGTTCTGAGACAATTTATACACAACGAAAGCCGCTTGGCTTCTTTATGGCGATTTGTGGGGACAGCGCTTTAAACTTCTGACAGTGCTGGACCTCGTGAGCACCATCGTTGCAAAGCGCGCAGCGTGCTACGGTTTGGTTCGTTGTAACCAATGTGGACCTAGAATTATTATGCTTTCTACTTCTGCCCACCTGACTGCTCAACGCATAGCTTGCCATAGAAAAGTCCATCGTCTCCAATGATCTGCATCGCTGCTCCAAGAACGAGGCCATAGATTCCCACGACAGAATTAAGTTTGCGAATGCGGGGTCGTTGAATCGTTCCTCCCACTTCTCTTGGCTCGCTGGATCCAGTTTTCGGAGAAGCTCCTGCACGACGATGCATCCTGCGATCTGCTCAGTGGTGCCCAAACCCTGGAGCGCGCGCATATGTGAATTGAACTTGTCTGAAAGCTCCCGAAGCATGACCACTGACCCAGGTTCCACAGCCTGGAGCGCCAAGATCTCATTGATGTGTGCCTGAAAGACCAATCGCCGATTATTGAATCTGTTTTCCAACAAATCTAATGCCACTGCATAATTGCCATCTGAGATTTCCAGCGACCGAACAGTCTCCAATGCCGAATGTTTGTTAAGTCCGGATGACTGTTGATGATGGTGGCAAACATTGAATAGAAGTCCGTCCAGTTCGCATACCCGCCGCTAAACGTCGGCAATTGTATAGGAGGCAGGGATGGTACTTGTCTACGGTGCGAGCCGGCAAACTCAACCGTAGTGTTTCCTCCAGCCAAGGTAGAATGAAACGGCATGCGGCCGCTACTCTTAGCCATTTCCCTCATAATCGCCGCCTTCAGCGAGCTGGCAAGTGACTCAAAAATGTCACACAAACCACTGTGAATTTCGCTTCGATCCAATTCCTCAAGCTCGCCGTGAAACATCTCAAATTTGCCGATCAACTTCTCGACTTGCTCTTGCTTTACCACGAGCATGTAGTAGTCACAGTCCGACGACTCATTCTGCCAAGCGGTAGCTAACCTTTTTATTTTCTCGCATAATTCCGTTGACTTAAGCTTCAAAAAAGACACCCTGTTTTGCTCACTGGTCATTGGAATTTCGTTAGCAGCATTAATTTCCATGGTAGCGGCAGCGTTAGCAGAAAGACCAACGTCTCTAGCGGGAAGATGATCGCAAAGAGTAACACGAGCAATAGACGACAATAACCGAGCACAGCAAGCGAACAGCTATGTACGAACTGTATATACAAAGGCGACCGGTGTAAGAAACGTTTCTTGCGGGAAGATGACCGAAAAGAGAAGCGCAAGCCAACAGCTACGTGCACTACCGAATATGCAGGGGAGGCCGGTGTATATATGTATGGATAACTTATGTGGTCGATGACACTGGTTGAGATGGCAATTAGCTTAGACCTTTGAATGCTATATTAGTTTGTGATTGCACTGATGGATTATTTATTGCACAATCACGTCGGGGTCACCAAATGTTAAGCTATTAAGCGTTTTTAAAACCTGTTGCAATATTCATTTAATAAAAGTCGAGAGGGTTTATATAATTCACAATTTATTTACACATGTAAGCCAACTTATCGCGTATGTACATATGGGGCGAATGATTGATGCGAGGATGTTACTCTAAAAGCTGCGACGATTAGCTCAAGACTGCCCATGCAAGGGCTGACGGGCCAAATTGCCGGGCCCTATGCAGCAAGCTTAGACGAGAGCGAGAGAGTAGAATGGCCCGAGAGCGTTAGAGCTGCTCGGGGCCGCTGTTAAGCCGAGTACGAGAGATTGCGATATAAAGAGACGAAAGAATTCCGCTGCATGTGCATATGCGGTAGCAAATGATCTTTACAGTGGGGGCATTGGAAATGACAACAACAAACTGCATTTCCTTTGGGCCGCACCCCTGGCAATAATTTCAAATATTTAAGCTGCTTGACCCGACAGCATCTATTACCAAATTTAGTTCATTCATTTGAATGCTATGGCTTGCTAAATTTTCTATTTTTTGTTCCAAATCGAATTTATGTTCCTGATCTAGTGTTCCAAAGAGATATTTGTAGGCTGTTCCTACTATATTGATTAGGCCTCTTTTATTTCTTTTGGTTATTTTTAGCCCGTTCATTTCTCTTTGCAATTTGTCTACTAGATATTTTATTTGGATTATGTCCTGGAAATTAGTGGCTTGCAATAACAAATTTTGGTATAGTTCTTCTGTTTTAGTTACATTAACAGTTAGATAACGGTATTCGTAATTGATAGGTATGTTAATCGATCCAGTTTTGAATATCATATATCCGTTTTGGGATTTTATAGGATTTATTTCTATGTTTTGGCCCTGTGCCATTACGATGGTAATTATGAGGAAGATGAGGATTTTAACTGTGTTGAAGTTCGCCGATTCTATTAACTTCCTCGGTTTCTCTGGAATTATTATATTTGCTTGTATTAGATTTCTTCTTTTTCTTGAATTTTGATTTATAATGAGTTATTTTCCTACCCCTATTCTTTTCTTCATAATGCTTTTCGTCTACCTGTCTAATTTCGCCCGTCCTTTTGAAAGGATTTGTTACCTTAGACTTAACTAGAGGTGACAGTTTACAGCGGGTATCTACTTCATACTCTATGCGGTTTTTATTTAATTGAGTGATTTTATTCACTTTATTTAGTTGGGTGTCATAATCAGGTGAGCCTGCATAAATGAATATATCAGCTGGTGTCCTATTTGTGGTATTATGTTTGGTTTTATGATTATAAGTATAAAGAATTAATTCAAACTTCGTGAATCTATCTTCTGGGTTATCCTCGCTAGATATTATTCTTAATTTTTCATTTACTGTTTTATGAAATCTTTCTACGTCAGATATTCCATTTTTGCTGGAAGTGATCTCTATTTTGACGTTTTCCGCATTCAGCCATGCTTGCAATGCTGTGCACATAAAAGCTGAATCTTTGTCAGCTTTGATTTCAATTGGTTTGCCCATCTCGTTAAAAACTTTCATGATGGCTCTTTTTGCTTCTAACCAGTCACGACTTTTTACTTCTACAAGAGTGGCAAACTTCGAGTATACGAGTATACATGATAGGAACTGTTGGTTACCAACCATATAGAAATCCATGACGTATTTTTCTCTGATGTTCAGTATTTCCGGTGTGGTTTCGAATGCCAACTTCGTATTTCTATGCTCTGTTTTGGCAATATTACAAGTAGGACATTATTTGATTTTAATTTTGTTCAAATTTTTTATTGTGGAGTATTCTGTTGTATGTGGCGGTTTTTTTAAACGCTTGGTTTATAAATATTTATTCATAGGCACAATATATCAATGTATGCTTTCTCGCATTAATTTTTTTGATAAGTGGTGCTTAAATAATGGCTCATTTCCTGAAAAAGCTAACAAAGTTTATGAAGATCTACAACAGCAGTTTAAAGAAAAGGGATACGAGCTTCAGTCACCAGATATCAAGAACAAACTGGATTACATTTAAAAAAAAATTAAGGAGATGTGGAATAAAAGCAACAGAACAAAATCAAATGTTCTGAAAAAATACTCTAAATGGTTTGAAATAAATGAGTGCTTTTTATTAAATCCACTAGTATTGGACGTAAGTCAGGATCGAAGTCGTGGAAGACTAAATTTTGTAGAGTGTTCAAGGAGAACAAAACGGCGAAGGATAGCAGAACTAGCAGAATTGAAAGGGTCCGCTGCTGATGATTTGCGATTTGCTTCAAAAGAAAACAATTCGTCGATTTTTCCAGCTAAGGCCTGTGAAGTTATATCTCTTATAACAGAAGCCGGTTTGTCGAAGCATCAATATTTATTACTTAGAAGCTTCGTGAACAGTAAAATTGACGCAAATTTTCTACCATGCTACGATACTGTGGTGAAGGATTGAGCCATGTCTCTCTGTCCGTCCGTCAGTCCGTCCATATGAGCGCATAGTGCTCAAAGACTATAAGAGCTAGAGCAACGAAAATTGTATCCAGACTTCTGCGATATGTCACTGTTACAAGTGTATTTCAAAACTTTGCTCACCCACTTCCGCCCCCAGAAAGGACGAAAGTCTGTGGCATCGCTAATTTCAAAGATACGAGAAAACCAAAAACGCAGAATCTGAACTACATGGTATCAATATTATAGCCAAAATGAAGAAAACAATTTCAGTTTCTCTGGCTCTGTTTCTCTCTAACACACAGGTTTCATGGTCGGCTTATCCCCGCCCGCCCCCGCAATGGACGAAAATCTGTGGCATCCACAGATCTCAGAGATCCTGTGAGATCTCACTGTTAGAAGCGTATTTCAAAATTTCACCGCACCCTCCTCCGCCACCACAAAAGACGAAAATCTGTGGCAGCCACAATTTTAAAGATACGGGAATTTAAAATCGCACAATCATAGAAAATGACCATATCTACCAGACTGCCGAATCTGGATCAAATCGGATCATTTTTATAGCCAAAACTAACAAATCAATTTGCAGTGGCTACGCAGCGCCCGACGACACGTTCAGACACGTTTTCTGTCTCTCCCGCACGCACTCTTTGTCGCTCAATGTAGCCATACCGACTATGTATCGCGTATAAATGTAGAGTTGCGGTCGCAGCAGCAACCGACAACGTTCCCCTCGTTGTTCTTATTGTTGTGAAAAGAATTATAAATTAAACTTTTGTTCAAACATGAACATATTATCGTCAAAACCATGCCACTTTCGGCCCCTTGCAGAATGTTCAAAACATAAACATATTATTGTACACATTCCCTCATGTAACAAAACCGATCTCTAAAGAAATCACATAGAGTAGACAAGTTATGACTGCACGGGTGTAAACAGAGATCTGTAACCCATTAATACGACAACAAAACACAAGTGGAGAAAACACTTAACAAATGCGGTCCTAAAATAACACTAAAGTAAGCATGCACTCAAATAGACACCCTCAGTAAAGTATATCCTCTGCGTAGGTCTAACGATAATTTTAGAATGCAAAATTGTACCTACTACTTCATTGTCAAATCACATATAAGGCTCTGATTTTAAGAATAAAATTTAGTTTGAATTTACAGCTCAATTCGAAAATTTCTAGACTTTTCTTTTAAGGTCTTAACACTTTTTTTTAATAAACTAATCCATTAAGACCTCAAATAATGGCATACCAACTTTTCTGATTTTCATTGCGAAAACCCGAAATATCGCAAAATTGGTGCTGTGTGTTGACTTTTTTCCTTGACTGTATGTAATTTATAGAATTTATTTTTATATAGGGACGTATTGATTTTGTGGCAAAAACAAATTTCATAAAAATCGATCCAGCCATTTGGGAGATTTTCATATATTAGATCTTATTTGTTCCCATTTTTTTTACATTTTTTTTTTTTTTACATCTGTCTCTTTGTTTTCTATTCTCACACCAACATCAGCCGTTTTATGGAAAATGATGGAAAATGAGTAAGCTCGTGAAAGGGTTGCGCAGCCACTCCAGTTTCATTCGTTCTATGGCTATAATAATGATCCGATCTAATTCAGATTCTTCTTTGCATATCTTCAAAATTGTAGATGCCAACGATTTTCGTCCTTTGTGGGGGCGGAAGGGGGCGGGACGAAATTTTTAAATACACTTGTAACAGTGTAATATCACAGGAGTCTGGACACAAAATTTCGTTACTGTAGCTCTTATAGTCTCTGAGGTCTAAGCGCTCATCGGCACGAACAGACGGACAGACATTGCTATATCGAATCGGCTAGTGGTGCTGTTCACTTTATGGGGTCGGAAACGCTTCCCTTTGGATGTAACACACATTCACTTTCACCACAAATCTAATATACCCCTTACTTTTCGAGTACCGGGTATAAAAACAACAGTGAAAGTAAAACGCCATTTCGACTTTTTCACTTTTCCTCAGAGAAAGTGGGCATTTGACCTACTGTGCCACGTAAAAATGTTAATTTTTGGAAAATATGGTAAATAATATATGTATATGGACATATAAAAAGGTTTCAAATGGGTTTAGAATCTAACAAATCTCGATTTTCTTGCATGGCGACACGTAATAGCGAATTACTCCGCGTGATAATTGTGTGCGCAAACTCCATAACACAACTGCACTCAGCGCATTGCAAAACTCAATCCCTCTAACCAGCACACATTATCGCAGAGGAACAGGCTCAACGCGCGCTCCCTTTATCCCGTCCCTTTTTATTCTCTCTGAGTGAGTCGTCTCTCCCTCTCTACGCACTGTCTCACTAACACCTGCACAGCAATGGGGCAGGCAGTGGACAATATCAAACGGTAAATCGTAAAGAAGGCAACGGCAGATAGCACTGCGAACAATTTCGTAGTGAGTTCTTGAGCAGCTAACAAGCCAGAATACACAGAGAATAACATTAGGATCCGACATATACATATTTACATATGTATGTATTTATATCCGTTCATTATATTTGTTATTCTATAAATGAATATAGTAAATTATCATATAAAGAATATGCAAAATAACAGTTCTTCTGATATGGTGGGGAATGGTTCTTCAAAAAGTGTCATAGTACTCTAAAAACAATTCTAAACGATATGTGGTTATAAATTAGTGGACTGTATGATTTTTAAGAGGTTGTATTTGATATATCTAGTGATTATGTAATATTGGCGGTTTACAGGTTATATGAATAGCGGGGGTCGATATGCAGCGGTACAGAGATTGGTTGGTTTGGCGGTTGGTTGTGACTCGATTTTTCTACTAAAATCAACTCCACGAAAAGAAGTCGAGCAAAAGGGAATTGAAAGATCATGCGATGCGACGGTCCAATGCAAAACGGTACACATCGATGTATGCGTGTGCAGCTGCGGGTTTTGGCTATACGTGTGAGAACGTTACAGTTATGTTTTGGACACAAGCAATAAAAAGACAGCTATGCGCGTACAAATAGTTGCTTAAGCGGGACAATGCAATCATGAGCATATAAATAGGGCAGTTGTAATATAAATGAACATTGAACTAAACTAAGCGGCTAATTTCTCAACAATTGTATATGTAGATTTTTATCTCATATTACTTTTTTGTGATATAGATTATTTATCACATATAAAAAAAGTGACCTAAAATAATAATATATTTAAGAATCATACACTCAAATAGATGTTTAAGATGCCAAGCTTTTTTAGCACCTATTTGTTTCCAAAATAAAAATGACAGCTTGGTTTAACTTTATAATGTTTATTTATACTGGCGGCTTAGCTGAAGTATAAAGCCGATAGCTTGCTATTTTGCCCGGCCAGATAAATGTTTAGGAGAGGACGACATGCAACCAATGCATTGGTGGACGCGCACAGTGGACGGTTTCATAGGCCATTAGGAAAAAAAATCAAAGTTTAGATTTTGCCTCCAAATGTGTCATCACTATTTCTGAAATGAATATTTTATTAATCGGTGATTTCGTTTTTGCTTTATTCTAATCGTGCACATAACGAATAGCTCAAGAGAGACCAAAATGCATGTGGACTGGGCAGTTGAATTTATAAATAAAATAAAATAAATATAAATTTGAAGAAAAATATAAAAATATTTAATCGACTAGTAATATTGCAATTTTAAATGATTATTGAAAAAATGGTATTTACTAGGCAATACAACTGTTTACGTTATAAAGTGCTGTAGTTTTGTTTTAATAATGAATTGTTCCCAGTGTTTTTGTCTGTGTTGTTGTTACCTTAATATTGTTACTTTAGCTAAAGTAAAAGTTGGGACCCACTTCTCTGCCTAAGTTCAGACTTATGTCTAAAAATTTGTTATTGTTTTAATATTCTTAGCTATGAACATCAGCTGCCCGTTTTTGACCGTGTTTGCGCTATATGCATTTAACTAAGGCGGCCTAGTTGACTTTTTACCGTTGTTTCGTGGAAGTTTTATGTTATCTTTTTCTTTTTTTGTGTGTGCTTTGCGAATCTGTAACTGTTCATTGTGTAAGTCTAGTTTATTTGTTTTGTTTTCTTGTTTCTCAATGTATTTCTCTTATAGCCTTATTCCTAATTTTTTTAAACGCTTGGTTTATAAATATTTATTCATAGGAACAATATATCAATGTATGCTTTCTCGAATTCATTTTTTTGATAAGTGGTGCTTAAATAATGGCTCATTTCCTGAAAAAGCTAACAAAGTTTATGAAGATCTACAAAAGCAGTTTGAAGAAAAGGGATACGAGCTTCAGTCACCAGATATCAAGAACAAACTGGATTAAATTTTAAAAAAATTAAGGAGATGTGGAATAAAAGCAACAGAACAAAATAAAATGTTCTGAAAAAATACTCTAAGTCGTTTGAAATAATGAGTGCTTTTTATTAAATCCACTAGTATTGGACGTAAGTCAGGATCGAAGTCGTGGAAGACTAAATTGACGCAAATTTTCTACCATGCTACGATACTGTGGTGATGGAAAAAAAGAAAAGTTATCCTGATAAAATTACTATCAGCGAAACTGAGGCTGAAGTTGAGCTCCAAAATTTATTAGATCATACCGCTTCGAAGATTCTGGAGCTACAAAATGAAGTAATCGATGAAATAGATGAGGCACTAAATTTGTTTACCTTAATTGGCAAATGGGGTTTTGATGGTAGTTCAGGTCAGAGCGAGTACAAGTAGAAAGTTGAAAATAATAATTTTGAAGAAAGTAACTTATTTGCTACGTCCTATGTTCCGCTCCAACTAATTACAAAGTCACCAAATGATCCGGAGAACAGAATAATTTGGAAAACCAAACACCTTCGTCAACCCGTTACTGTCGACCCATTAGATTTCAATTTAAAAAAGAATCTGTTCAGTTGACTGTCGATGAAAAAAAATATTTTAAGAGGAAAATTCAAGAGCTGATCCCCACCGAATTCAAAACAGCAACTAATCGAACAATTCATGTGAAACATACTTTCAACTTACGATGGTGGACGGCAAAGTTTGCAATGCACTAACGCAAACCTCCTCGGCAAAATGCTACAATTGCGGAGCGAAACCCACGGAGATGAACGACATTGATAAATGTTTGCAAAAAAAAGTAGAAAAGGATCACTTTGAATTCGGTTTATCTCCTCTACATGCCTATATTCGATTCTTTGAATACTTTCTTCACCTTTCATACAGACTGGAAATCAGACAATGTCAAATAAGGTCTTTAGAAGATAAAGAACATTTTCAAAAAAGAAAAAAAAGTATTCAAGAGGAATTTCGAAAAAAATTGGGGTTTATTGTCGATAAACCCAAAACTGGCAGTAGTGGATCATCCAATGACGGAAATTCGGCCAGAAAATATTTTAATAATGCTTTTTTGTCTGCCGAAATAGCAGGCATTGAAAAAGGTGTAATTGAAAATTGTGCATCATTATTGCAAGCCTTGGCTTCAGGCTATTCAATAAATGTTGAAAAATTTAGAAAATTTGCTTTGGATACAGCAAGAGAACTGACACAGAAATATAATTGGTATTACCTCCCCGTCAGTCCACAAAATATTAATCCATTCTCCTGACGTCATTAAACATGCTTTAGTATCCATTGGAGAGCATAACGCATATTAGAGAAATAACGTAATATAATTATGTAGCTATATTAAAAAAATCTTTTTTTTTGATACCTTGTATGTTGATTATCTCTTTTTTTTTCTTTTATATTTTTTTTTTTTTGTATATATATGTATATAAATCAATAATTAAAAACAAATATTTTTTTTGTATTATTATTATCAATGGTTGATCAGACCGTTTCATGAGGTATTTAAAATTTTATACCTGTATTTTTAAGCCTATCTTTATGAACTGTTTGTCTCTTATTTTACTATCTTTAATTGTAATGTTATCTTTATCATCTATGCATATGACCTCAAATGGTCCTATATACCTAGGGTCTAACTTGTGTCCTACCTCGTTTTTTTTAGTAGTACTTTGTTTCCTATTTCTATGCTTACATCTGATGCTTTGTTATCATAATATTTCTTATTTCTGGCTTTATTATTTTCTAGCGATATTCTAGCTCTTTGATATGATATTTCTAGTCTAAACTTTATTTCTGTTGTATAGTCATCTATGTTATATAATGGATCTATTCTAGTTACTTTATTAAAATCTATGAACTGTCTTGGTAATCTGCCAAAGACTAGTTCATATGGACAATATTCATGCGATGCCGAGGGTGTTGTGTTGAAACAATAAGTAAAATATTGTATCCAAACATCCCAATCGGTTTTGTCCGCAGATATGTATGAACGATATGTATTCATTGAATGTTCTATGACTTCGTTCTATTGTCCGTAAGGTCTGGTGGTGGTGTGCAGTGGACGTTATGTTGTCTATCTTAAGATATTTGCACAAATCATTTATGATTGAATTCTTATATTCTGTGCCCATGTCGGTAATGAACGTCTTCATCGGACCGTACTTCAGAATAAAGTTTTCAAATATTGCTTTGGCAACGGTTGTTGCGCTTTTATTTGGAATTGGAATGGATACTTAATACTTTGTTAAATCGCATATTAGCGTAACTGCATATTCATTGCCATTCTCTGAGCATGGTAGTGGACCTATAGTATCCACTATCACTCTATCAAACGCCATGGTTGGTGTTTCCGTTAGTGTCATTGGGGTCCTAACATGAGTTGTTATTTTAGATTTTTGGCATTTTTGACATTTACGTATGTATTCTTTGATATGACGAGTCATGTTTTCCAATAGTAATGTCTTTTTTATTTTCGCTAGCGTTTTCGAAATGCCATTATGACCTCCTTGAGTTGGATCGTCGTGAAATTTAGACAGTATCGCTTCTTGATCTTGTTCATTTTCTATTTGGGTCACCGGCTTGAGTAGCGCTACTCGTAATGATTTGAATATTCTATTGCCCATGTTCTTAAAAGATTCAATTGATCTTAATTCAAAGATCTTTTCGCTCGGTGCCATTTTGAGCTGGCTGATCGCAAGTATACCGGCTTGCATTTCAAGCCTTTGGAAGAACTGACCTAAGTCAAGGGTTCCATTGGTATACAGATCGCTAACATCAATTCTTGCTAAAACTTTTCGTCCATGTTTCAAAAAACATATCTGATTTTGTATGTGCAAGGCCACTACTTTTCGTACTTCGTCATTACAAATGACTTCATATACGTTGGGCTTAGAAGCGTTGTCAAGAGTTTGCATAGGCAAATCTTCTTTTACATTTCCTGCGCAGGAATTTTTCTGTCTATTTTGTTGCCTGGTAGTGACTTTCAGGACTTTGTTGTGCATGTCTTTTAGATCGGATATTGTAATCCTGGATAGGGCGTCTGCCACGAAGTTGTATTTCCGATGAATATTCCGTCCTCAATTTCTTGATTCGGGACTAGAACAGTATGTTCTGTTGACGCTAATTTAATTTGTCGGACAACTTTAGCGCGTGCTGGAAGAATTGTGGCATTATTATCACATGTATGTGTGATAGGTATGTTTATTGGGAAGTTAAGATTGTTTGGCAGTAGTATTAGATTGTCACTAGTATGTGTACAATCTAAAAGGCAATTGAATTTTTTAATGAGGTCTATACCTATAATGCCATCGCTAGGGATTGGAAAGTTTTGTTCAACTAAATGATAATCGTGTGGGATTATATACTTTCCTGTAGATAATTCTACGAATGCTGAACCTTTTGAAAAAAACTGAACCTTCGCCGATTCCTGATATTTTGGTTGATGTGTTAACATTAACATTATCAAAAATATCGACATTTTCTTTTAGTAGTGAAATGTCTGCACCAGTATCTATTAATAAGGTAAATGTATTACCTGTTTTCAAATTTTTAAGTTTCATAAATATTCCTGAACTAAGATTGATGTTGTATACTATTGCACAATTTGAATATCTAAAGGGGTCTGTTGGTTTTCCGAACTACTTTCAGTAGCTCGTACATTTACATTGTTGGCATTGTTTTAGCCTCTGTTTGAGTTGCCATGGCCTCTAGAGTTTCCTCTATTTTGGCCTCTATAATTTCCTCTGTAATTATTTTGATTATTGTTACTATAGTAATTACCTCTGTTTTGGTAATTACCTCTGTTCGATCTATTATTGCCGCGGTTGTTGTAACTTCTTCGATAACCGCGACCACTGTTGCCTCTGTAATGAAATACTGTGCTGGCATTTCCAGTTATTTCTGTGCTGCAATGGATGTATTTACCCATTGCATCGTTAAAAGTACTGAAGTTGCCTGCTTCAAGTATTAGGCGCAGCTTGTCATGCTCACAATTGTGAGTCATGGCTGCTATGGACTCTTTGGTCGAAAATTTGTCGGCGTTGTCTGGGTCTAGCCCTTCATCAATATATGATGCTTCGAGCTGCTTGCGCAGATTGTCAACATCGGTGGTATATTGAGATGCCGTTTTTCCTTTTTGTTTAATATTCGATATTTTTGCTTTAATAACGTCAGAGGATTCTCCCTTGACATTATCATTAAGCTTTTGGATTATGCCTTTGATCGTTTGTTCACTTTGGACTTTATAAAGGATAGAGCCCGTTATCTTTGATTTGATAACTTAAATGGCTAGATCTTCTTGATCTCCTTTAGTCCCATCAGTGATTTTTAACGCTGTTAAGAAGCGTTGAAGGGACAGTTTACTGCCGTCAAACTCTGGGGTAGAGGATGAGACTTGTCTCACGTTTTGCCGATCTTTATCTACTTGGTCCATTCTGTCTGATATTGCTATTTCGGTTTTCAGTTCCGAGTCGCTTTCGACGTCAGTGTCTATTATATCTTTGCAAATGTCTATACTTTCTAATTGAGGATTTAATTCTGTGTCGCTTTCGACTTCAGTGTCTATTATCGGTTTTGATTCATCTATATTGTCTAGTTGACTTTCATTAAAATGAGCTAACGAACCTAGACTTTTTGGGACATCTATATCAATACCTCTTCTTTCTGCAATGGTTATCAACCTTGTATTTAAAGATCGTAATAGCTTTTGGCATTGATGCTGGTTTTCACTAGTTAGCTTGTTATCTCGAGAACTTGCAAATTGTGTGATTCTATTATATTGTGCTACTATGTTATTGACATGGTGTATTAGCGTTTCTGTTTTTATACCCGATACTCAAAATGAGTATTGGGGTATATTAGATTTGTGGTGAAAATGGATGTGTGTAACGTCCAGAGGAACCGTTCCCGGAACCCATAAAGTATATATATTCTTGATCAGCATCAATAGCCGAGTCGATTGAGCCCTGTCTGTCTGTCCGTCTGTCCGTCCGTCCGTCTGTCCGTCTGTCCGTCCCTATTAGCGCCTAGTGCTCAAAGACTATAAGAGCTAGAGCAACGAAATTTTGTATCCAGCCTTCTGTGATATGTCACTGTTACAAGTATATTTCAAAACATCGCCCCGCCCACTTCCGCCCCTTCCGACACAAAGAACGAAAATCTGTGGCATCCACAATTTTACAGATACGAGAAAACCAAAAACGCAGAATCGTAGAGAATGAATTTATTTTCTAGACTGCAGAATCTGAATTGGATCGTATCATTATTATAGCCAGAATGAAGAAAACAATTTCATTTTTCTCGCCCCCTGTCTCTCTCTAACACACACGTATCATAGCCGGCTTTGCATAGCGCAAAACATTAGCGCCTAGATCTCAGAGACTATTAGAGCTAGAGCAACCAAATTTTTTATCCAGATTCCTATAATATCGGACCTTGACGAGTTTGTTTCAAAATTTCGCCCCACCCCCTTCCGCCCCCGCAAAGTGCGAAAATCTGTGGCATCCACAGATCTCAGAGACTATTAGACCTGACTGTCGAGCTCTCACTGCTACAAAACTATTTGTAATTTTTCACTGCAGAACTCACTGTTGATAGCTCACTGCTACAAGTGTGTTGCAAAATTTCGCCCCACCCCCTTCCGCAGCCATAAACAACGAAAATCTGTGGCAACCACAATTTTGAAGATAGGAGAAAATTAAAAACGCACAATCATAGAGAATGGCCATATCTCCCAGATTGCCGAGTCTTGTCGAATCCGAATCAGATCGGATTATTATTATAGCCAAAGTAACAAATCAATTTGCAGTGGCTACGCAGCGCCCGTCGACACGTTCTGACTGATTTTCTGTCTCTCTCGCACGCACTCTTTGTCGTTTAATGAAGCCATACTGACTA
>CM017781.1:38864243-38943720 GCA_008121275.1 Drosophila lowei | reverse complement strand
GCGTTTCTAAAAATAGTCGAAATAACACAGAAAAATGAGTCTCAAGAAGATGTTGAAAGGGTTCGTAAAGGCACCAAGTTAGGCCCCAGTCTGCAGCGGTTGAATCCCTTCATCCATGAAGAGTCTGGGACTTGGTGCTCTTTTCGTTGTTGCGAGTCGGGGGCGACTAGTTAACGCCCTATGTCATACAATGCCAAGTTTCCCTTTATTGACAAAACGCTCGCAGTTTGTGCAGACATACGTTCGCATCTGCATCAAACGAATTTTCATGCCGGCCCACGAGCACTCGTGAGTATCCTTAGACAGCGCATTTGGGTAGTGAATGCTCAGGCGGTCTGCAGGGCGACAGTTAGGTCGTGTATTCGTTGCTTTAAATGCAAGCCTCTACTCCAGACCCAAATGATGGGCAACTTACCCGCAGACCGGCTCCGTGCTCTCCGCCCATTTTCAGTATGTGGCGTTGATTTTGTGGCCCAGTCTATACGACTCTGAAAATTCGAAGGCCCCTTATAAGTCCTACATAGCGTTATTTGTCTGTTTTGCGTCCAAGGCGGTTCATTTAGAAATTGTCTCCGATTTGACGACTAATTCCTTCTTGTTGGCATTCCAAAGGTTCGTCGGTCGTCGAGGATGTCCGCAACGCGTGAACTGCGACAACGCGACAAATTTCGTCGGAGCAAGTCGCCACTTCAGCGAACTGCGGAGGAAGATAGAGGCGGAAGCGGACGCGATACGCGAATTCGCGTCAAGAAGCGGGTGCGAGTTTGCCTTCATACCGCCTCGAGCACCGCACATGGGCGGACTTTGGGAGGCGGTGTGAAGTCTGCCAAGGGCCTACTCCTACGGGCAGTCGGAAGCGCTCTCCTCACCGCAGAGGAGCTGGAGACCGTGCTGGTCGGGATCGAGGCGGTACTCAACTCGCGCCCGCTAGGACCCCTAAGCCCAGACCCAAGCGACGGAGACGCGCTGACTCCCGGCACCTGCTGACAGGCCGCTCATCGCACCCCAGCACCCAGGACCCCGGACCAGGAGGGTCTGAGCTGCTTAAAGCGATGGCGGCTTGTCTCGTCAGCCAGGCAAATGTTCTGGCAGCGATGGTCCCGGAGTATGTGCTGGGATTGCAAATAAGATGCAAGTGGCACCAGGAGGAACCCAACATCAAGGAAGGCGACCTCGTAATCGTCGCCGAAGACAACCTGCCCTCAACAGTGGCTCCTCGGAAGGGTGGTCGGAACAACCGCCGGGCAGGACGGAAGGGTCAGAGTGGTCGACCTAAGGACGAGCAGCGGAGCCACGTTCAGGAGGCCAATCCACAAGTTGGCGCTTCTGCCACTTGTTTGAAGCCTTCCAGGCCTTCAACGGGCCGGTGTAGCGCCATTTGGCGTATTATAATTGTTATTAGGATCGAATTTCATGAAGTCTAGTGTAAGTTAGGCTAGGCAAAGCGGGAGCGCAATAAAGCTCTCTCGCTCTTGGCGAATTCGCCCCGCTTTGCCACCGTAGGTAAGATAGGCTAAGAAGAAATTGTTTGAATATAGGACAGAGGTCGAGAATAATCTGTTAAACCGAACGCACGCACTCCATTTTTCGTCGTCGTTAAATACAATAATTGCAGTCACCCAAGTTTTTCGGTCTATTCATTTAGAAAAACTATTCTAAAATTTCTAATTTTCTAATTCTAAAACCCACGGCTTTTATTCTGCTTTGAATAAAAGCGATTACATCATTCGATGTGAGGTCAGGGCCAGCCGTGACAAAAACTTGTCGTTTTGGTGGGACTCCCACCAGTGGTTTTGCACCACAGCCCTAGTACCTGTGGTGGCAATATCCGGAGGTCCGGAACGTCTATTTACTGGTGGGATCGGGATGGACGGGACAACTAGTGAGCTTGCGGACACTACGGGCACGGACGCTGCAGACGTACTTGGCTGCACATTCTCCGAAGCGATGAATTCGGCAACCGATCTGCATCGCCAGCAGCTGTCGTTGCCCTTGGGGTGGCAAACGAAATCAGCTGCTGTACACTTTGAGTGGTCGGAGTCCGATTTTCGGCAACGAGCGGCTGAGCGACTATTGGCACTTGCAGATCCCGCGAAGTGACCTTTTGCGCCTCGGAGACTCATTCAGCAGTTTTAAACCGCTAAACTGAGCCTCCATGGCTGGAGCCGATCGTATTGGTTTTAAAACCAACGGTCAGCTCCTTAAAGTCTGCCTCATAAAGCTACCATGTCTTTCTCCACCACACGGCATGCCTCGCAACTGTAGTGCAAACCATTACGCTTTGATATGGCATCACCCACAAGGCCAGAAAATCCAGCGCATTTTGCGTGCACTACGCTGTCGCAGAGCCAGCAGGGGATAATCGGCTGATCGTGGGTGATCTGCTTATTGCATGATTTTTGGCACAGACAACAGAAAACCCATAATAAAAATTTGAACAAAATTAAAATCAAATAATATTTCAAAACAAATGGCTATCAAACCAGTGTGCCAGACAAACGCTAATAGGAGGAGGAGAGGAGAACAGTTGCAGCAGCAGCTAATGAGAGAGAGAGAGCTACTGAACAGAAAGTTACGAGAGCGAGAGAGAAAGAACAGTTATTTAAGTTTAGGTGATAGGAGAGTGATAATACAAAAAAGCTACAAGACGAGAGCGGACTGTAATGCAATGTAATGCGTACTCACTCACTGCAACAACACAAACACGACAAGCCGACGCCGAAAAATAAAAACTTAAATAATGTTTTAACACAAATCAAAAGGCATGCACTCGCGGAATAGAATAGGTTTCCAGATTGTAGGCTGGTTAGGAATTTAATTAAAGTTTATTTAAGAAAACACCGGCTGTTTATTCAAAACAAGAGGAAACGAGGGGGAACGTTGTGAGTTGCTGCTGCGCCCGCAACTCTACATTTATACCCGATACATAGTCAGTATGGCTACATTAAACGACAAAGAGTGCGTGCGAGAGAGAGAAAATCAGTCAGAACGTGTCGACGGGCGCTATAACAATAATCCGATCTGATTCGGATTAGGCAAGATTCGGCAATCTGGTAGATATGGCCATTCTCTATGATTGTGCGTTTTAATTTTCTCCTATCTTCAAAATTGTGGTTGCCACAGATTTTCGTTGTTTATGGCTGCGGAAGGGGGTGCGAAATTTTGAAACACACTTGTAGCAGTGAGCTGTCAACAGTGAGTTCTGCAGTGAAAAATTACAAATAGTTTTGTAGCAGTGAGAGGTCGACAGTCAGGTCTAATAGTCTCAAATGCCACAGATTTTCGCACTTTGCGGGGCGGAAGGGTGGCGAAATTTTGAAACAAACTCGTCAAGGTCCGATATTATAGGAATCTGGATAAAAATTTGGTTGCCCTAGCTCTTATAGTCTCTGAGATCTAGGCGCTAATGTTTTGCGCTATGCAAAGCCGGCTATGATACGTGTGTGTAGAGAGAGACAGGGCGAGAAAAATGAAATTGTTTTCTTCATTCTGGCTATAATAATGACACGATCTGATTCAGATTCTGCAGTCTAAAAGATATGGTCGTTTTCTACGGTTCTGTGTTTTGGTTTTCTGTATCTTTAAAATGTGGATGCCACAGATTTTCGTCCTTTGTGAGGCGGAAGTGGGCGGGGCGATGTTTTGAAATACGTTTGTAACAGTGACATATCACAGAAGGCTGGATACAAAATGTCGTTGCTCTAGCTCTTATAGTCTTTGAGCACTAGGCGCTAATAGGGACGGACAGACGGACAGACGGACGGACGGACGGACGGACGGACGGACGGACAGACAGCGGCTCAATCGACTCGGCTATTGATGCTGATCAAGAATATATATACTTTATGGGGTCGGAACGCTTCCTTCTGGACGTTACACACATCCATTTTCACCACAAATCTAATATACCCCAATACTCATTTTGAGTATCGGGTATAAAAATGCGGAGCGCAAAACAAAACGCGTCTGATCACTACGAAAGAGAACGAACTTCTATAGGAAGTTCATCCCTAACTTCGCAAATATAGCGAAGCCCATGACATTCAAGCTGAAGAAACGAGCCATCATAGATCCCAAGGAAGAGAAATACATCGAGGCATATGAGAAACTGAAAGTACTTATTACCTTAGACCCCATTCCAGTTACCCAGATTTTAATAAAATGTTTTCCGTAACTTCAGACGCTAGTAACATGGCAATAGGCGCAGTTCTGTCACAAGACCATAAGCCGATATGTTATGCCAGCAGAACACTAAACGATCATGAAGTAAATTATTCCGTCATCGAAAAGGAATTGTTAGCTATCGTATGGGCGACTAAGTATTTCCGATCATACCTATTTGGTAGAACATTCGAGATACTTAGTGATCATAAACCATTAGTATGGTTGAATAACCTCAAAGAGCCAAACATGAAGCTACAAAGGTGGAAAATAAAGTTAAACGAATTCGACTTCAAAATAAAATATCTACCAGGAAAAGAAAACTATGTAGCAGATGCGCTATCAAGGGTAAAGCTCAACGAGAACCTTCTTGGTGAGGTATCCGATAGTGCAGGCGCAACCATACATAGCGCAAGAAGATAATCAAAACAATATCCCCATTACCGAGACCTATTAATTATTACAACCGACAAATTGAGTTAATAAAGGAGAAGAGGATAAGGAAGATACATACCATTACTTTCATGAACTAATCATTAAAATAACATACAAGGTAATGACAAATACGCTAGCTAAAGAACTAATCAAGAAATATGTATGCACAAAGAAGAGTGCTTTATATTTCCATAATGATGAAGATTTTCCTTTATTCCAACAAGCATATTTAGAAATAATTAATTCAAGAAATATAACGAAAGTGATCAAATCGAGTAAAAGCTAATTGATATTCAAAATTATGCCGAGTTTAAAGAGCTAATAGTACAAAATCATAAAGAGTTATTGCATCCTGGAATTGAGAAAACAATCAATTGGTTTAAGGGAAAATACTATTATCCAGACCATCAAAAATTAATTCAAAACATAATAAATGAATGCACTACTTGTAGTATTGCCAAAATGGAACATCGTGATACTAAGTTAGCATTCGAGATAACCCCAGAAATACAGAACGTCAGAGAAAGATATGTTATGGATTTTTATATGATAGGTAACCAGCAATTCCTATCGTGTATAGACATCTACTGAAAATTGCCTCACTAATAGAAGTGAATAGTCGCGACTGGCTTGAAACAAAAGAGCCATTATAAAAATCTTTAACGAAATGGGCAAGCCTCAAGAGATAAAAGCCGATAAAGATTCAGCTTTCATGTGCGCAGCATTGCAAACATGGCTAATCTCGAAGATGTGAAATGAAAATTGAGAGTAATAACGAGCGAAAACGACCCTGAAACAAAATATACAAAATTCGAGATAATCTTATATTTTTATAATCATAAAACAAAACATAACACTACAAACAGGACACCTGCCGACATATTCATTTATGCAGGAACACCTGAATTGTTCAGTCTTCGCCAGTGAGTTAGGGCCAGAGCCTATTTAGGCTCTAACTCCGACATTGGCCAATAGATGGTTTTTTCTGACCTCATGTTAATAGGAAGCTAGGTTCGAAGGCGCGCATTCTTGCTGTGCTCGGGTCCAGCTCGTCGGATTGGTCGGGGTTCTTTCTCCCCTAGCTACACAGTTTTCCTGACACAAATCAATATAATGCGCTTAAAAAAAATAAACAGGATCTCGACGTTAATATCAATAACCAATAAAAAAAACTCATTTCTACTCTGCGCCGATACGCATTTAGAAACCGCTTAGAAAAAAAGTGTAGTTCGTCTTCTGTCTGATGGAGGGAACAGCGGTGATATATGTCCCTAGTCTTTACCCACCCAACCATGACAAACGCGTTTACATTCGGGCGTTGTCCCATTTCAAAGATTCAACATCTTCTAGTGCATTTTGAGGGAGACAAGCATAAGTACTTGACGGACGGAGATAATATTTAGTTTAGGCAGACATATTCATGATTACAAATTCATTTTATTTTTATGTTAAATGTCCCTAACCATAAGAGATTGTATTGATATTTTTTACATAAATTACAGATATAATCCGATTCCTTACATTTACTAATAAACAACAAATATACAAACTTCCTTCTTCTTGGATTAGCAAAAAAAAACTTAGTTATTTGAGCATTTGAGGGGGAAAATATTCTTTCAAATCAGTATATATATATCTACTTTAACAAACTTACGCCTGCATTGGTGTATAGGCATTGTGGTTTCAGCCACTAGTGGTACTCACAGTAATTGGTTAAACTCATCGGTGTATCGTTGGGCCCAAGATGACTTTGATGAATGCATTTGTATACGCTGTGTAATTTAGAGGTTGGTCAGTTTAAATGTATACATATATATAAAGAGAAACACATTATCCCAAACTCATATTGCTCAGTTTTCAAAATCTTCAGTTACTTTACAAATTTACTCATTGGAGGAAGCTATTTAGTTACTACATTAATTAACACAATGGTAAACGAGATATGAATATGTAAATCTAAACAGCTGGTTCTTAGAGCAGCAGCGTATAGATTTTTATGTGATAATGATAAAGGCAAACGGGAACTTGCACTTGAAATTTAACTTGAGAAACACGGGAATCAAAATAAAACAAAAATCTGCTGACAGCAATAGCGGTTCTGAGGCAATGTGGTTTAGGCTAGCCTAATTACTCAATCCTTTGTAAATTTTCGTAGGTTGGTGACGATTATGTCCTCCGGCTTTTTGAGATCGGCAGGTTCAAACTGAAGTTCAGACATCCAGCAGTGGTGTATGGTGGTTGGTCTTTCACGAGCCGTAAATGATTTCCGATATTGAGCTAGCCCAACGTCAACGGTTCAGCCTTCACTTTGCCGCCGTGGATGTGCACTGCACTAACTCCCAAACGGTCAGCTTTGTTGTTTTTGTAGTTGATACCGTAGATTGGTTGGCCGGCTTGGCTGTATTAAGATTTTCCAGTACTCCTATCCCTAAATAAAACGGTGTCAGAACCTTATCTTTCCACGGTGGACTGACGTACCTTTGCTTCTTTCAAGAATTTCACTTTATTTTCACTTTTCCCTCGGGTAGTTCAGCTAACGCCACTCTTCGGATTTATTAATCCAATTAATTAGTGGATGATTGGATAATAGCGAAAAATTGGAAGTTATGTAACTCCACGTGTCTTCACCATTCCCTCTGCGATTGCTATCACGAAAATCTATCTATACGTGCGCCGTAAGTGAAACTATGCAGGGGAATGATTTCACATGAAGAAAGTCTATTCGCCTGTACCTATTGCATTCCTAAGCTGAGCTTTAAGCTTTGACATAACTGTGCAATCGGATGATCTTCTGGATCTCCTGCATTCCACCAATTTCTTCGAGCTATGCTAGCGAGGGCGGTATGCAAAGTATCTTTCTAGAAGGTGTACCTAACTTTTTCGACCTTTTCCTTTTTCTTTTGATTTTCGAATAGTTGGACACTACAACCACAGATAATGAAACAAGACCTGCTCGAAGGTACATTATCTGAAAAAAAAAAATGCTGTTATTTATTCTTCACCTGAATATCTTTGACATGGAAAACTCCAATCTTTTTCCCTGCTGGGTTCACCAACTCATAATAATAGGGGCTTCGTTTTTTGAGAACCTTTGCAGAAATGAAAACCGGAGCTAACTTCGAACTAAACTTCTTACTCGCGTTGCTCTGGGTAAAGTTTCGAGCAAAAACCTCGTCACCCGTTTTGTTGTACGTTCCGGATCCGTAGATTATACTTCTTCGCGTTAAGCTCATGTGATTTCTTTATGTTTTTCTTAGCGTCTTGTCTTGCCAGTTGTAACAGATCGGAGTGTTCTAATCGGACGTCGTTGCTTAGCAGATCCATGTTTCGCAATAGGGTATAATCTTCTCCGTTCAGAATCATGTTCTGACCAAAAACAAGGAAATAAGGTGAATAACCAGTACTTCGATGCACCGCTGCTCTAAGTGCACCATTGATAGCGTTCAAATTAGCGTCCCAATTGGAATGGTCACTTCCAATATAAGCGCGGATGGCTGCCAGAACCGATCTGTTTAATCGTTCACTAGCATTGGCCTGAGGAGAATATATAGCCGTACACCGATTTGTAATGCCAAAACTTGTAAGAAAAGCTTCGAAAAAACTAGATTTGAACTGCGAACCATTATCCGTTAGAACAACTTCCGGCACTCCAAAGGTGTAGAATATGGAGCTTTCCAGGTATTCACACATTTTTGGTGCTGTGAACTTCTTTAGAGGGCTAAGAAAATGGAATTTCGTGTTATGGTCTACTACTATAAACAACCCAATGTTTCCATTTTTAGTACGGGGGTACGGACCTAGTAGATCCATATACAAGCATTGAAAGGGGCGGTCTGATGTTAATGGTCGGCCCATCGGAGGTTTTAACATTTGGTTCGGACTCTTAGTAGATCGACACATATGGCATTCTGAGATGTACTCTCGAATTTGGCTTACCATTCGGGGCCAGAAGAAATACCTTTGAGTTTTTCTACCGTCTTAGCCATACCACAATGTGCAGAGCTTGGCGCATCATGTGCTTGTTGCAATACTTCGGGGATCATCGCGGAGGGTACCCAAAGTTTCCAGGATTCCTCGTGTCCGTCATTGTCTCTATTGAACTCGGTTTTTTTATAAACATATCCATCAATAACTTTTAAGTCAAGCAGTTTTTTGATTCTCTTGTATTCGTTGAATCACTCTAAGATATTCCGGCGACTTAAAATGCCTTGACTGTAAATCAATCATGGGACTACTGGCAACGAATTCTTCTATAGCAGGTTGGTTACGTCGAGACAGGGCGTCAGCAACAACGTTTTCTGACCCTCGCCTATGTGTAATAGAAAAATTGAATGATTGTAATTTCATCGACCACCTCGCTAGTCTTCCAGAAAGATCTTTCTGCTTCATCAACCATTTTAAAGACGCATGATCCGTTACTACCACAAAATCTTGACCTTCTATATATGCACGAAATTTTTTTATACCCTTGATAACGGCTAAGCATTCCAATTCGCTAACGGTGTAGTTCCGTTGGGCTTTCGATAATTTTTCCGACATATACGCGATTGGGAGTTCCACACCCTCACGCTCTTGCGCCAGGACACAACCTATCCCATAGGTACTTGCATCACACAGTAAGATAAATTGGCTTGTGAAGTCTGGGGTAATCAAAATCGGAGCTGATGTTAAACGCGATTTTAGAAGATTGAAAGCTTTTTCGGCATCATCATTCCAAATTATAGACTTTTTGTTCTTTAACAATTCCGTCAGTGGAAAGCTTATGGTGGCATAATTTTCGACAAATCGCCGATACCAACCAGACAATCCTAGGAACCGACGCAACTGTTTTATAGATGTAGGAACAGGAAACTCATTGACGGCCTTTATTTTCCCTGGATCAGTCAGAATTTGTCCTTCTCGAATGATGAATCCCAAATACTTTATTTCGCGCATACAAAACTTGGACTTCTCAATATTAATAGTCAGATTAGCCTTTTTCAGGCAAACCGAAATTTCCTGAAGCGTGACCAAATGCGACTCGAAATCCTCTGACAGCACAAGTAAGTCATCTAAATATACAAAGACGCATTTTCTTAGATGGGCCGGTATAACCTGGTCCATTAGTCGACATAGAGTTTGCGCAGCATTGCAGAGCCCGAACGGCATTGTTTTATATTGATATAGTGGCCTGTTTGGCACTGTGAAGGCCGTACATTGCCGTGACTTTTCGTCGAGTGGTATCTGCCAAAAGGCGTGCTTCATATCTAGGCCTGTTATGAACCTAGCTGGCGGCAATCGACTCAAAATACCGTCTATATGAGGTAACGGATAAGCATCCTTTATAGTGACCTTATTTACCTCACGCGAATCTAAGCAAAGCCTGTTCTTTTCACCTTTCCGCACCAACACGCAATTACTGCTCCATGGACTTGAAGACTCTTCAATTACGTCTAGGGCTAACATATGATCGACTTCGGCAAACATCAGTTTCTCTATTGCTGGTGACACTGGCCAATGTCTTTGCTTGATGGGTGTTGCGGATCCAACTTCTATTTTATGCGTTATCAAATTTGTTCTGCCTAAACCTTGTTTGGCAAATGATGGAAAAACTTCTACAACGGCCTTTAGGCGACTTTGTTGTTCATTTGACAAAAGATGCCACTTGGGGAGTTCTTGGTCATGAGTCTCTCCACCCACATCTAGCTCGGAAACCTGCGCGTTGCTGATGCTATCTGCTAATCCAAACTGATGCCAAAAGTCTATCCCGAGATAAATATCTTGTTTGAGACCTGGGATAATAAAAAGATCTAACCATGCTGTTTTCTTTCGATAAGTAATTTGAGTTTGTAATTTCCCAACAACCTTACTTGGCGTTCCATTAGCAGTTCGTATGTTGCCGGAGCACTTTTTGGTTTTTCCTAACGCTAGTAACTCCAGTGCTGCCTTGCCTCCGACACAACTCAGGGTTGCCCCAGAGTCTAGGAGCGCAGGGTACTTATTCCCTTCAATGCATACTTCTGTGTACAGTCTGTTATCAGTTTTAGTAAAAATCGCGGCTACCAGTTTTTTTCTGTCAGAGCGAATCGATTTCCAATACTGTCTTAATCGTTTCGTCGACCTTCTTTGGGTCTGATGGATTTTGGAAATTATAGTCTCGGCGAACAATTTATCGCGAAGCTTATTGTAATTAGCTATCCTTACATGTAATGGAATAGTAGAGAAATGGGGTTTTGCTTCTTCTAACTTACTTTCTAAACTAGTTTTTGCCTTTGTTTCATCTGACAATTTTACGGGTATACTAGGAGTCTTCACAGTTTCGGGTGCGTCCAGGTTTTGTCGATCGACACACCCGCTGGTCGGTTTCCCGCTGGATTACATCTGGGACATTTCGGCTTGAACGTTTCCTTAGCGCCACAACCATAACAAAATATAGAGCGCTGCTCTAGACAATCATCAAATCGATGACCCTGTTTTTCACAGTTCCAACAGGTTAGGTTTGATGGCTTCCGTTGAATCGCGAGGACTTCTTGATCTGGCGCATTCGATTCTACCTGAGTTTGATTCTCGTACGCGTCAGTTAGCTCGTTAATATAGGAACGCAAAGTTCGTGGCTTACAAGCTTTTATGTCATTGTAGAATTGTTCATGTTTTCGCACTTCGACACGTAATTGTGACCTATTTGATATTCTTAAATGAAGTAGCTCATGGTGCAAACTTGGTTTACCATTCCTAATCAGCAACTCGACTAATTGACTTTCGGACATGCCTTGTTGAAGTCTATCTGCTAAATCTTCTATTGCGCACTGATAATCATCAAAAACTTCATTTTCGCCTTGTCTGCGTTTCCTTATCTTTTCCCAAATGTCAAGGTCAGTTTCAGCGTCCTCAAATCGTTTGCGAAATTCAAAACAAAAGGTTTCCCAAGAAAAATTGGTATGGTTGCGGTGGAATTCCCAAAACCAATCACTGGCCTTATTAGCGAACAAGAGATACAGGTGATTACAAAGTACCTGATAATCATTACTTAAGTTCTGTTCAGTTAAAGAGCGTATTCGATATATAAAATCTTCCATCCTCATACCATTCTTCGATCCGTCAAACTTTATCCGCCAATTTTGAATTATGTTAGCTGCCTTTGCAGGTGCTAACTGTGCATTTGGCCTACTTCTACTACTACTGTGACTTGAGATGTTTCCTGCTAACGAAGCACGTACGCCGGACTGCCTATTCCCAGTCTCTACATTTCCCACTGCTTGTGCGGCGATGTTTAGATTGAGTGTAGCCAGTTGTCTCTGAATTGTCTCTTCGATGTTTTTATTCAAAATATCAACCATATCATCTATCATATTTTCTTGTTGAACGCTTAAGGCGTTCTGTATGTACCTTACTATGTCGTCTTGCGATTTTCCCGATAAATTTTCTTCCTGCTCTGACCGACTAGGATCTGTATGTCGCGATTTTGATCTAGTGGTCACGCCTCCTTTCGAACTGATGGGTCTACCTCTGCCTCGGTTCTTATAAAGGCCTCCCATTCTTCTCAGAGTATGGGCTCCCGGGTCTGTAGCTGAAATATCTTTGATTCCTGTCCCTGCCTCTTCGGCTGCGTCACCAAGTTCCGCTGCAAGGGTATTGTTACCATAACGTAGCTGCGAAATAAGGCAGCATGCCGCACATATCGGACAAGCCGGTGTGGTCGTGATTGCTTCTATTATACAACATTTATGAAATCTATGATTACACGGAGTACTTGCAACTAACTCAGAGACCAAGATTACTTCATTACAAATAAAGCAAAACGGATCGCTTTGTTCGCGAATGCCATCGAGATTTTCATTACTATGAGTAACAGGCATTTTAGCCATTTATTTTTAATTCACTAACACAAAAAAATTTTCTCGAAACAAATTGCTTATCTCCTAATGTCCGTCTTTCCTCAGCTTATCAATATCCCAAAATACAAGAAAACAGACAAAAAAACGAAAACTCTCATCCAGCGCATTCCTCTATTTTAACTAAGTAGCTATTATTGTTATTCATCTACAACCATCTTAAATTGCTGGACAATGTCCGAAATTCTCCAGAGCATCGTAAATCCAAAACACTTTGAGATTGTTTCCTGTCAAGATTGTTTATTTTGCTCAGCATAGATCTATCAGGGTCGATCAATCCGGGATCCGAATTGCAATCGCTAAGTCCACCGATCGATTCCAGCCGAATACAAAACAACTTGTTGTGCAGCAAATGTGAAATATAGCAAATGGATGGATTTGTAGAGCTTAAATGGGACTTAAAGAAAACTTTTCGGGCCCCACGTTGGGCGCCATGTTTGTGTAGTGTTCAGTCTTCGCCAGTGAGTTAGGGCCAGAGCCTATTTAGGCTCTAACTCCGACATTGGCCAATAGATGGTTTTTTTCTGACCTCATGTTAATAGGAAGCTAGGTTCGAAGGCGCGCTGTGCTCGGGTCCAGCTCGTCGGATTGGTCGGGGTTCTTTCTCCCCTAGCTACACAGTTTTCCTGACACAAATCAATATAATGCGCTTAAAAAATAAACAGGATCTCGACGTTAATATCAATAACCAATAAAAAAAACTCATTTCTACTCTGCGCCGATACGCATTTAGAAACCGCTTAGAAAAAGTGTAGTTCGTCTTCTGTCTGATGGAGGGAACAGCGGTGATATATGTCCCTAGTCTTTACCCACCCAACCATGACAAACGCGTTTACATTCGGGCGTTGTCCCATTTCAAAGATTCAACATCTTCTAGTGCATTTTGAGGGAGACAAGCATAAGTACTTGACGGACGGAGATAATATTTAGTTTAGGCAGACATATTCATGATTACAAATTCATTTTATTTTTATGTTAAATGTCCCTAACCATAAGAGATTGTATTGATATTTTTTACATAAATTACAGATATAATCCGATTCCTTACATTTACTAATAAACAACAAATATACAAACTTCCTTCTTCTTGGATTAGCAAAAAAACTTAGTTATTTGAGCATTTGAGGGGGAAAATATTCTTTCAAATCAGTATATATATATCTACTTTAACAAACTTACGCCTGCATTGGTGTATAGGCATTGTGGTTTCAGCCACTAGTGGTACTCACAGTAATTGGTTAAACTCATCGGTGTATCGTTGGGCCCAAGATGACTTTGATGAATGCATTTGTATACGCTGTGTAATTTAGAGGTTGGTCAGTTTAAATGTATACATATATATAAAGAGAAACACATTATCCCAAACTCATATTGCTCAGTTTTCAAAATCTTCAGTTACTTTACAAATTTACTCATTGGAGGAAGCTATTTAGTTACTACATTAATTAACACAATGGTAAACGAGATATGAATATGTAAATCTAAACAGCTGGTTCTTAGAGCAGCAGCGTATAGATTTTTATGTGATAATGATAAAGGCAAACGGGAACTTGCACTTGAAATTTAACTTGAGAAACACGGGAATCAAAATAAAACAAAAATCTGCTGACAGCAATAGCGGTTCTGAGGCAATGTGGTTTAGGCTAGCCTAATTACTCAATCCTTTGTAAATTTTCGTAGGTTGGTGACGATTATGTCCTCCGGCTTTTGAGATCGGCAGGTTCAAACTGAAGTTCAGACATCCAGCAGTGGTGTATGGTGGTTGGTCTTTCACGAGCCGTAAATGATTTCCGATATTGAGCTAGCCCAACGTCAACGGTTCAGCCTTCACTTTGCCGCCGTGGATGTGCACTGCACTAACTCCCAAACGGTCAGCTTTGTTGTTTTTGTAGTTGATACCGTAGATTGGTTGGCCGGCTTGGCTGTATTAAGATTTTCCAGTAATTCCTATCCCTAAATAAAACGGTGTCAGAACCTTATCTTTCCACGGTGGACTGACGTACCTTTGCTTCTTTCAAGAATTTCACTTTATTTTCACTTTTCCCTCGGGTAGTTCAGCTAACGCCACTCTTCGGATTTATTAATCCAAATAATTAGTGGATGATTGGATAATAGCGAAAAATTGGAAGTTATGTAACTCCACGTGTCTTCACCATTCCCTCTGCGATTGCTATCACGAAAATCTATCTATACGTGCGCCGTAAGTGAAACTATGCAGGGGAATGATTTCACATGAAGAAAGTCTATTCGCCTGTACCTATTGCATTCCTAAGCTGAGCTTTAAGCTTTGACATAACTGTGCAATCGGATGATCTTCTGGATCTCCTGCATTCCACCAATTTCTTCGAGCTATGCTAGCGAGGGCGGTATGCAAAGTATCTTTCTAGAAGGTGTACCTAACTTTTCGACCTTTTCCTTTTCTTTTGATTTTCGAATAGTTGGACACTAAGAAAAACATTCTTGCATTGCTCGGGTCCAAAATAACGAATTTATCGGGGTTCTTTCGGAGAAGCTACACAGTTTTGATGAAAATCAATTATGAGGCTTAAAAAAAGAAACAGGATCTCGACGTTAATAAATCAAAAACCAAAAAAAAAAAAAATTAATAATGCGCCGATACAATAATTACAGAGAATCAGAAGAAAATGTAGGGAATAATAAACCGCAACCTGATGGATAAAATCAGCGGCATGGATGTCTTACATTCAATACTGGAACAATAAATAAACGCGTTTTATGAATTCGGGCGTTACGGTAAACAATTCAAAGATTCAAGAAACTTATGTGCGTTTTATAGAGCTAACTACTTCACGGAAGTAATTCAAATACACAGTTTAGTAGACATATTCATGATTAGAAATTCAAATTTTATGAAAATGTCAAACCATAAGAGGATTTTATTGATATTTTTTTTCGGTACAGCAGATATAATCCGATTTGGAAACATTGGACCAAGAAGACAAAAAATATACAAAATTCAGTCTTCGAAAATTATCCAAAAAAACGAGTTAAACTCTAGCATAGAAACGAAAATAAAGGAATGGAGGCCATAAATAATTTAAACTTTAAAGAAATAACGCCAACAATTGGTGTATGGGCATTGTGGTTTCAACCACTAGTGAATACGTTGAGGATTAAGTTAAACTCATCGGTGTATATTCAACCCAAAAATTATTAAAGCAATGCATTTGAAACGCTGTAAATTTAGAAAATACTGCAGTTTAAAACTTCAACATGGCTAAAAGCTAGACTTAATGAAAAACTCATATTGCTCAGTTTTCAAAATCTTCAGTTAACATACAAATTTCCCTCATCCAGATGAAGCTATTTAATTACTTCACAGAAATAACACAATCTGAAGAATATTAATATGTTGAATCTAAAAGCATTCAATAAGACAGCAGCGTAATAAAATGACGAAGAAATCCATGGTAAATAGCCAAAGGTAAACGCCTGAGGACAATTTAATGAGAAATGCCGGGAATCAAAATAAAAAAATCTGTTACAGCCCACACCCCGGTTCTGAGGCAATGTGACAGGCTATAACTAATTACTCAATCCAGCACTAAAATTTTCGTAGGATAATTTGTTGACAATGTCCCCAACACCAGAGATCAAATGGTTCAAACTGTTCCGACATCCAGCAGTGGTGTATGTTGGTTGGTCTTTCACGAGCCGTAAATGATTTCCGATATTGGAGCTAATAACGTCAACAGTTCAGCCTTTACTTTGCCGCCGTGGATGTGCACTGCACTAACTCCCAAACGGTCAGCTTTGTTGTTGTTTTGTAGTTGATACCGTAGATTGGTTAGCCGGCTTGGCTGTATTAAGATTTCCAAGTACTCTATCCCTAAATAAAACGGTGTCAGAACCTGCAGCCGAAGATCAAAGCTTGGAATCAAAGCTCGAAAGCTTCCCAAGCTAGGCCTATTGGAAAATAGATGAAGATACAAGAATCAGTTCCGTTTGAGACTTTCAACATAAAAGTCAGGATAACCAGTAAACATCCATTGTATTAAATATGAGTTTGGATTAAATAAAACATTTTTTTTAAAACCAAACTTCAACATTCGAATTCGAATTATATACGTGTGCCGTAATTGAAACTATGCAGGGAATGATTTCACATGAAGAAAGTCTATTCGCCTGTACCTATTGCATTCCTAAGCTGAGCTTTAAGTTTTAACATAACTGGGTAATCGGATGATCTTCTTGATCTCCTGCATTCCACCAATTTCTTCGAGCTATGCTGGCCAGGGCGGTATGAAAAGTATTCTTCTAGAAAGTGTACCTAACTTGTTCGATGTTTTCCTTTTTCTTTGATTTTGAATAGTTGGACACTACAACCACAGATAATGAAACAAGACCTGCTCGAAGGTAGATTATCTGAAAGAAATGCTGTTATTTATTCTTCACCTGAATATCTTTGAGATGGAAAACTCCAATCTTTTCCCTGCTAGGTTCACCAACTCATAATAGCGTTTCTAAAAATAGTCGAAATAACACAGAAAAATGAGTCTCAAGAAGATGTTGAAAGGGTTCGTAAAGGCACCAAGTTAGGCCCCAGTCTGCAGCGGTTGAATCCCTTCATCCATGAAGAGTCTGGGACTTGGTGCTCTTTTCGTTGTTGCGAGTCGGGGGCGACTAGTTAACGCCCTATGTCATACAATGCCAAGTTTCCCTTTATTGACAAAACGCTCGCAGTTTGTGCAGACATACGTTCGCATCTGCATCAAACGAATTTTCATGCCGGCCCACGAGCACTCGTGAGTATCCTTAGACAGCGCATTTGGGTAGTGAATGCTCAGGCGGTCTGCAGGGCGACAGTTAGGTCGTGTATTCGTTGCTTTAAATGCAAGCCTCTACTCCAGACCCAAATGATGGGCAACTTACCCGCAGACCGGCTCCGTGCTCTCCGCCCATTTTCAGTATGTGGCGTTGATTTTGTGGCCCAGTCTATACGACTCTGAAAATTCGAAGGCCCCTTATAAGTCCTACATAGCGTTATTTGTCTGTTTTGCGTCCAAGGCGGTTCATTTAGAAATTGTCTCCGATTTGACGACTAATTCCTTCTTGTTGGCATTCCAAAGGTTCGTCGGTCGTCGAGGATGTCCGCAACGCGTGAACTGCGACAACGCGACAAATTTCGTCGGAGCAAGTCGCCACTTCAGCGAACTGCGGAGGAAGATAGAGGCGGAAGCGGACGCGATACGCGAATTCGCGTCAAGAAGCGGGTGCGAGTTTGCCTTCATACCGCCTCGAGCACCGCACATGGGCGGACTTTGGGAGGCGGTGTGAAGTCTGCCAAGGGCCTACTCCTACGGGCAGTCGGAAGCGCTCTCCTCACCGCAGAGGAGCTGGAGACCGTGCTGGTCGGGATCGAGGCGGTACTCAACTCGCGCCCGCTAGGACCCCTAAGCCCAGACCCAAGCGACGGAGACGCGCTGACTCCCGGCACCTGCTGACAGGCCGCTCATCGCACCCCAGCACCCAGGACCCCGGACCAGGAGGGTCTGAGCTGCTTAAAGCGATGGCGGCTTGTCTCGTCAGCCAGGCAAATGTTCTGGCAGCGATGGTCCCGGAGTATGTGCTGGGATTGCAAATAAGATGCAAGTGGCACCAGGAGGAACCCAACATCAAGGAAGGCGACCTCGTAATCGTCGCCGAAGACAACCTGCCCTCAACAGTGGCTCCTCGGAAGGGTGGTCGGAACAACCGCCGGGCAGGACGGAAGGGTCAGAGTGGTCGACCTAAGGACGAGCAGCGGAGCCACGTTCAGGAGGCCAATCCACAAGTTGGCGCTTCTGCCACTTGTTTGAAGCCTTCCAGGCCTTCAACGGGCCGGTGTAGCGCCATTTGGCGTATTATAATTGTTATTAGGATCGAATTTCATGAAGTCTAGTGTAAGTTAGGCTAGGCAAAGCGGGAGCGCAATAAAGCTCTCTCGCTCTTGGCGAATTCGCCCCGCTTTGCCACCGTAGGTAAGATAGGCTAAGAAGAAATTGTTTGAATATAGGACAGAGGTCGAGAATAATCTGTTAAACCGAACGCACGCACTCCATTTTTCGTCGTCGTTAAATACAATAATTGCAGTCACCCAAGTTTTTCGGTCTATTCATTTAGAAAAACTATTCTAAAATTTCTAATTTTCTAATTCTAAAACCCACGGCTTTTATTCTGCTTTGAATAAAAGCGATTACATCATTCGATGTGAGGTCAGGGCCAGCCGTGACAAAAACTTGTCGTTTTGGTGGGACTCCCACCAGTGGTTTTGCACCACAGCCCTAGTACCTGTGGTGGCAATATCCGGAGGTCCGGAACGTCTATTTACTGGTGGGATCGGGATGGACGGGACAACTAGTGAGCTTGCGGACACTACGGGCACGGACGCTGCAGACGTACTTGGCTGCACATTCTCCGAAGCGATGAATTCGGCAACCGATCTGCATCGCCAGCAGCTGTCGTTGCCCTTGGGGTGGCAAACGAAATCAGCTGCTGTACACTTTGAGTGGTCGGAGTCCGATTTTCGGCAACGAGCGGCTGAGCGACTATTGGCACTTGCAGATCCCGCGAAGTGACCTTTTGCGCCTCGGAGACTCATTCAGCAGTTTTAAACCGCTAAACTGAGCCTCCATGGCTGGAGCCGATCGTATTGGTTTTAAAACCAACGGTCAGCTCCTTAAAGTCTGCCTCATAAAGCTACCATGTCTTTCTCCACCACACGGCATGCCTCGCAACTGTAGTGCAAACCATTACGCTTTGATATGGCATCACCCACAAGGCCAGAAAATCCAGCGCATTTTGCGTGCACTACGCTGTCGCAGAGCCAGCAGGGGATAATCGGCTGATCGTGGGTGATCTGCTTATTGCATGATTTTTGGCACAGACAACAGAAAACCCATAATAAAAATTTGAACAAAATTAAAATCAAATAATATTTCAAAACAAATGGCTATCAAACCAGTGTGCCAGACAAACGCTAATAGGAGGAGGAGAGGAGAACAGTTGCAGCAGCAGCTAATGAGAGAGAGAGAGCTACTGAACAGAAAGTTACGAGAGCGAGAGAGAAAGAACAGTTATTTAAGTTTAGGTGATAGGAGAGTGATAATACAAAAAAGCTACAAGACGAGAGCGGACTGTAATGCAATGTAATGCGTACTCACTCACTGCAACAACACAAACACGACAAGCCGACGCCGAAAAATAAAAACTTAAATAATGTTTTAACACAAATCAAAAGGCATGCACTCGCGGAATAGAATAGGTTTCCAGATTGTAGGCTGGTTAGGAATTTAATTAAAGTTTATTTAAGAAAACACCGGCTGTTTATTCAAAACAAGAGGAAACGAGGGGGAACGTTGTGAGTTGCTGCTGCGCCCGCAACTCTACATTTATACCCGATACATAGTCAGTATGGCTACATTAAACGACAAAGAGTGCGTGCGAGAGAGAGAAAATCAGTCAGAACGTGTCGACGGGCGCTATAACAATAATCCGATCTGATTCGGATTAGGCAAGATTCGGCAATCTGGTAGATATGGCCATTCTCTATGATTGTGCGTTTTTAATTTTCTCCTATCTTCAAAATTGTGGTTGCCACAGATTTTCGTTGTTTATGGCTGCGGAAGGGGGTGCGAAATTTTGAAACACACTTGTAGCAGTGAGCTGTCAACAGTGAGTTCTGCAGTGAAAAATTACAAATAGTTTTGTAGCAGTGAGAGGTCGACAGTCAGGTCTAATAGTCTCAAATGCCACAGATTTTCGCACTTTGCGGGGCGGAAGGGTGGCGAAATTTTGAAACAAACTCGTCAAGGTCCGATATTATAGGAATCTGGATAAAAATTTGGTTGCCCTAGCTCTTATAGTCTCTGAGATCTAGGCGCTAATGTTTTGCGCTATGCAAAGCCGGCTATGATACGTGTGTGTAGAGAGAGACAGGGCGAGAAAAATGAAATTGTTTTCTTCATTCTGGCTATAATAATGACACGATCTGATTCAGATTCTGCAGTCTAAAAGATATGGTCGTTTTCTACGGTTCTGTGTTTTGGTTTTCTGTATCTTTAAAATGTGGATGCCACAGATTTTCGTCCTTTGTGAGGCGGAAGTGGGCGGGGCGATGTTTTGAAATACGTTTGTAACAGTGACATATCACAGAAGGCTGGATACAAAATGTCGTTGCTCTAGCTCTTATAGTCTTTGAGCACTAGGCGCTAATAGGGACGGACAGACGGACAGACGGACGGACGGACGGACGGACGGACGGACGGACAGACAGCGGCTCAATCGACTCGGCTATTGATGCTGATCAAGAATATATATACTTTATGGGGTCGGAACGCTTCCTTCTGGACGTTACACACATCCATTTTCACCACAAATCTAATATACCCCAATACTCATTTTGAGTATCGGGTATAAAAATGCGGAGCGCAAAACAAAACGCGTCTGATCACTACGAAAGAGAACGAACTTCTATAGGAAGTTCATCCCTAACTTCGCAAATATAGCGAAGCCCATGACATTCAAGCTGAAGAAACGAGCCATCATAGATCCCAAGGAAGAGAAATACATCGAGGCATATGAGAAACTGAAAGTACTTATTACCTTAGACCCCATTCCAGTTACCCAGATTTTAATAAAATGTTTTCCGTAACTTCAGACGCTAGTAACATGGCAATAGGCGCAGTTCTGTCACAAGACCATAAGCCGATATGTTATGCCAGCAGAACACTAAACGATCATGAAGTAAATTATTCCGTCATCGAAAAGGAATTGTTAGCTATCGTATGGGCGACTAAGTATTTCCGATCATACCTATTTGGTAGAACATTCGAGATACTTAGTGATCATAAACCATTAGTATGGTTGAATAACCTCAAAGAGCCAAACATGAAGCTACAAAGGTGGAAAATAAAGTTAAACGAATTCGACTTCAAAATAAAATATCTACCAGGAAAAGAAAACTATGTAGCAGATGCGCTATCAAGGGTAAAGCTCAACGAGAACCTTCTTGGTGAGGTATCCGATAGTGCAGGCGCAACCATACATAGCGCAAGAAGATAATCAAAACAATATCCCCATTACCGAGACCTATTAATTATTACAACCGACAGAAGATAGATATGTTGATAGGTGCAGAAACATTTTTCGAACTTTTTATCTGTTGGTCAAATTCGACAAGGTCCTGACTATCAACTCTGCAGAAAACGCTTCTCGGCTGGTTAATGTCGAGTGCAGATATTTCCAAATGGTGATTTTCCTTTATTCCAACAAGCATATTAAGTTTGATTAATTCAAGAAAATAACGAAATTGATCAAATCGAGTAAAAAGTTTTGGTCACTTCAAATTATGCCGTCTTCAAAGAGTCTTTATAGTCCTGAACACAAGTTATGTGAAGAGAGCATTATAGAAGGACTACTCAGGTCGTGCTTTCGGGTCGGTTTGATAAAACTGCCGTTCAAATCAGATCCCAGTATCTTAGGCAACTCCTTTGAAGTGGCTAAACGGCGGTTTTATCGCTTCAAAAAGATTGTCTCGTGACCCCGAGTTACAGAAAATGTACTTGGAGTTCATGGAAGAGTACCTCTCCTTGGGTCCCGCATGTCTACCACAGACAAGTGAATAATCCCTGGTTTGAAACAAAATTTCATTATAAAAATCTTTAACGAAATGGGGGCCCCAAGAGATAAAACGCCGACCAAGATTCCGTGTCGTTTTCGATGCATTGTAAACGATAATCTCGGAAGTGGCCTTAAACGAAAAATTGAGAGTGGTCGGTGAAAACAGGATGAAGCAAATTCGACATTACTCCGGTAATCTTATATATGCTTATAATCATAAAACAGCCGATGTCAACTACAAATGTATCATAAAGTCTTGGTCATTGATGCGGAATAGACTGAATATAATACATGGTTGGATAAAGAAAAAGCAGAGTCCACAATATACCAGCTCAAAACCGTAACATATGGAACTGGACCACAAGGTTTAAACAATCCCCGGTGTTTAAAGTCCAAAATAACGAATCCACCATAAAAAAGACGGGATTCCCTAAAGCTTTGCTGAAGTTATTGACTCCGGGAGAAATGTAGAGGCCAGGAAAATGGTGCTGGTTGCGTCAAAATTTAAAAACAAAAAAGAAAGCACAATAGCTCAGGTTCTTCAAACCGCTGGGTTTGAAGACTAAATGGTTTTCGGAATAATGGGAGGAACTGCATCCTGATTAGAGTTAAACCGATGACGTCTCGGACTCAGAGTGGGAAACTAAGGCGTTAGGAATATCGTGGCTGCCACACGTACGTCTTTAACAAAATTGAAGTCAGTTATGGGTCTCCTTATGCGACAAAACGGAATATGTTAGAAGTAATTCAAATCAAATTTGTTAGACAAGCTCCAAGAGAAATAAACGTCCTTTAAAATAGCCAAACGTGCAGTAAGAGAGGACAAACAAGTCGGTACAGATAAGTCAATTATTTGAACTTTGGACCAGCATGGAAAGAACTAAAAGAATAAAAATGGGTCAGTCTAGCCGAAAATAGTATCGTAGACCAACGAGTTAACCCTAGTGATAGATGCCTTAAATAAAGGAATCCAGGCCAGGGCTTATGGAAACGAAGAATATCCGTAAAAACCAACTGCAGAAATTTTGATATTTCCTTGTTGACTTTGCAAAGTCGAACGTTGAGGATATCAAGACGAAAACGCTCCCAAGGCTTGGTTATGTAACCCAAAACCTTAAAGCTAAGATAATTTGAACCATCAAATCGCTGAGAAAAGGTTGCACATTAAAATGTATACATGGTAAAATTAGATTCTTCAATGAAACCCTTCGTCGTTGTCCAGTATTCGTTTGCAAGCAAAGCATTAGCACCCCAATCAACAAGATAATTGAAGCTCAGATGAGCATGTGCCAACAAACAGAAATAACATCTGGTTAACATTAGGTTGTTGAAGATAAAGTATTCGATCTGGACAGTGGACCAGCGTTAATAAAATGACGAAGAAACTCCATCCCTATCCACACTTCAAACGCCTGAGGACAGGCTAACAGAAAATGCCGGGGAAAACATCCATAATAATAACCTTCGCCACACACCCAAATTAGCCGTTAAGCACTGGACATATCAATAACACATTATACATCGTACACTAACCCTACCAAATGAGGATGTTCAAATGATAAGATCCCCAACACCAGAGAACAAAATGAATCAAAGCTCGTCAACAGGAAATCACATCCGTCATCCGTATAGAATAAAACAATTTGATTTCACGACCAAATTGAATCATAGATACCCAAGTAAACAACAAATTCGGTCTCACAATCCAATCATATAAAACAAGGGACCAGCCCAGATGAAAGATGATATAGATCACCAGCTGCAGGTTGAATCCTTTCATCCGGAGCTGGGATTAATTGCTCTATACGTTGGCCAACTCACGTAGGCCAACGCACGGAGAGCTAAAGCCGCGATCATGCCGAAGTTTGCAACCGAAGACAAAAAGCTCGCAGTTTGCCGAAGATCAAAGCTCGGAATCTGCAGCTCGAATTTTTCATGCCAGGCCCATTGAAAATAGATGAAGATACAAGAATCAGTTGGGTTTGAGACTTTCAACATAAAAGTCAGGATAGTTAGGTAAACATCCATTAAATATGAGTTTGGATTAAATAAAACATTTTTTTTTAAAACCAACCTTCAACATCCGAATTCGAATTATTTTCGTGTGTGTAATTGAAACTTGTTAAAAATGTAATCGATAAATTGTTTGAATAAGCAACAATTATCTGGCAACACTGTATTATTTCGTGCTCATAATGTATATACCGGTTTACTCACTCTCTAAACGTTTAACCGAACCACTACGTGTCTGTTGGCATCAGCAAAGTTTTATATATCGCTTATATATAGAACGGTAAACTAAAACGGTACAATTATATCCAACATTTCGTCGGGGCCCAGAGTCGTTGTTTCGGCTTAATAACAGACTAAAAAGCGTCTGGTTTGAGGTCGGTTACGCTAAATTGTCAACAGTTATTTTGTGCATAACATTAACGCGGGAACAATTAGCGCCTCGAATTTGTCAAATCAAATCGCCGGACTTGATGAGGGCAATTACAGTGTATGGCATATGGCTGCGAAAGGTCCCGGTAATGACAGAATTATGGGATGTAGTCCGTGGAAAAGGCAGTGGAGGAGATGCCGCAGCTGTCGAGAAAATGGAATAAATTGATCAGAAAGCAATGGTATGCACATAACCTTAAATGTTAAGTGCATCGCAGTTTGTGCACATAAAGACTCCCGGGAAACTGCTGTAGCCATATGGAAAAAATTAAAGGAACTCCCACGCCAAAAGGCCCCATCCAAAAGGTGCAACTTTATCAAAACTTGCCCGACTAAATATGCAGCAGGGAGGATGATGTACGTCCGCCTGAAAATGGTCAATTCTTTTGTAGAGACAATTGAAAATGGCGGAACTTGACATAAAACTCCACGATGAGCTAAAAAAGTCATCAAGGAAGCGACCTCGAATCGTCGGGAAAATTTTGTAGTCGCGATTGAAACGCGACGAGCCGCCAAAATTTGAAGCCTTTTAAAGGAAAAAATGCTGGAAGAAGGCACCAGAAAACAGGAGAAGGCTGAGCGCGAAAATCATTCGGCCAATCCAGCAGCATAATGGCACTTCAGCGCAGATCGCGAGAAAAACGAGAATGTCGGGAGAATAACGGAAACCAAGAACGACGGGAACACAGGCGTAAAGCAACAAGTCAAGGGAAACGTTTCAAATGCGAAAAAAACTGGTCATCGAGCAAGGGAGTGCAGATCTAAGAAAAAGGGTAGCAAAACAAATGGACAAAGAGAACAGGCAAGAAGTTTAATTGTTTGTTTTGTCGGAGAGCAGCAAAAGAGAGTTTGGTGCGTAGATAGTGGCGCAACATCGCACGTCGTGTTGCGATCGCAGCATGTTCCTAAACTATGTCGAGAAGGAAACATCGATAATGTTACAAAATAAGTTCGTCTCATCACCCGATCTGGCAATGTTAAATTCAGGGTGAAAATATTTTAAAACTTGCTAAAATGTGTTATACGTCCCCGACGAACACATGAATTTTTTTTCTCAGCGAGCACAGCAGCTAAATTCGAGAATTTACTACATTTATTGGAAAAGTAGCACTGATTAAAAAGGAAAAAAAGGAGAAACAATAATAAAAGCCAAGCAAGAAAACAATTTGTATGTGTACAAACAGTGCTCAGAAAAAGTGCAGTTTATATGTTGAACACAATTTCTCCTGCAATGAATTGGCATAATAGGTTTCATCACCTTAATTTCCAAGATTTAAAACAGCTTGAACGATAAACAGCTTGTTCATGGCATGAGAGCAGAAAATATGAAAATTCTGTCAATTTTGATACATGTAACAGAGCAAAAATAACATGTGCATTGCCGTTTCAACAGAAGTTAAATCGCACAACGGAGCAAGTACTTGAGCTAGTGCATACAGATGTATGTGGCCCAATCGAATGTGGAAATCGATCGGCGGCAATCGCTATTTTGTGACATTTATTGATGACTACTCGCGCAAGATATTTGTATACATTATGCACGCGAAAAAGCCAAGTTTTCGAAAAATTCAAAATGTTCAAAAGTTTTGTGGAATGCCAAACGGGCAACAAAATAAAAGCTGTGCGCAGCGATAATGGCACAGAGTATGTAAATAAGGAATTTTCTGGTTTTTGAACGAGTGCGGTATACAAAGGCAACTGACGGTTCCCTACACCCCTCAGCAAAACGGTGTAGCCGAGAGCCAATCGAACAATTGTAGAGATGGCAAAAAGTATGCTAATCCATGCAAAGCTGGAGGAGTTCTTGTGGGCAGAGGCTGTTACCACGGCAGTTTACTTGCAAAAATAGATGTCCCACAAAAGCCTTAAGTGGCGGTAAACCATTCGAAGCCTGGAAAAGGACGCAAGCCATCAGTAAAACACCTGCGAGTATTCGGATCTCGCGCATTTGCTTTGGATAAGACCAGAAGAAGCAAATTCCAGGCAAAAGGCAAAGAATACATTTTTGTCGGCTACTCCTTTACAGCAAAAGCTTACCGCCTGTACGATCGAGAGAACCGTACAATAATTTGAAAGGCGTGATGTGAAATTTATAGAAGGTGAGATTGACACAAAAGCATTGAGAATTGTGGTATTTCAGATCGAAATGACGATTTCATGACAAATATACTCCGCCTTGAGTCAATTAAAGTTCCTGATCAACACTCATATGCATCCCTTTAATTGCTGATCATGCAAATTCCAGCAGTGACTCCAGCGAAGTGGAGGAGGAGTTTTTGAGCGCAAGTGAACCTGACGACAATTCCGTGAGTGGTCAAGAGGTGCCACCACAAGAGAATGTAGTACAAAGCGTGGGCGTGGCAGACCAAAATCATCCGCAGCGGTCAACCTGGGTGAAATTTTTAGAATAGTTTTTCTAAATGAATAGACCGAAAAAACTTGGGTGACTGCAATTATTGTATTTAACGACGACGAAAAAAAGGAGTGCGTGCGTTCGGTTTAACAGATTATTCTCGACCTCTCCATATATTCAAACAATTTCTTCTTAGCCTATCTTACCTACGGTGGCAAAGCGGGGCGAATTCGCCAAGAGCGAGAGCGAGCTTTTATTGCGCTCCCGCTTTGCCCTAGCCTAACTTACACTAGACTTCATGAAATTCGATCCTAATAAACAATTATTATACGCCAAATGGCGCTACACCGGCCCCGTTGAAGGCCTGGAAGGCTTCAAACAAGTGGCAGAAGCGCCAACTTGTGGATTGGCCTCCTGAACGTGGCTCCGCTGCTCGTCCTTAGGTCGACCACTCTGACCCTTCCGTCCTGCCCGGCGGTTGTTCCGACCACCCTTCCGAGGAGCCACTGTTGAGGGGCAGGTTGTCTTCGGCGACGATTACGAGGTCGCCTTCCTTGATGTTTGGTTCCTCCTGGTGCCACTTGCATCTTATTTGCAATCCCAGCACATACCCAGGACCATCGCTGCCAGAACATTTGCCTGGCTGACGAGACAAGCCGCCATCGCTTTAAGCAGCTCAGACCCTCCTGGTCCGGGGTCCTGGGTGCTGGGGTGCGATGAGCGGCCCGCCTGTCAGCAGGTGCCCGGGAGTCAGCGCGTCTCCGTCGCTTGGGTCTGGGCTTAGGGTCCTAGCGGGCGCGAGTTGAGTACTGCCTCGATCCCGACCAGCACGGTCTCCAGCTCCTCTGCGGTGAGGAGAGCGCTTCCGACTGCCCGTAGGAGTAGGCCCCTGGCAGACTTCACACCGGCCTCCCAAAGTCCGCCCATGTGCGGTGCTCGAGGCGGTATGAAGGCAAACTCGCACCCGCTTCTTGACGCGAATTCGCGTATCGCGTCCGCTTCCGCCTCTATCTTCCTCCGCAGTTCGCTGAAGTGGCGACTTGCTCCGACGAAATTTGTCGCGTTGTCGCAGTTCACGCGTTGCGGACATCCTCGACGACCGACGAACCTTTGGAATGCCAACAAGAAGGAATTAGTCGTCAAATCGGAGACAATTTCTAAATGAACCGCCTTGGACGCAAAACAGACAAATAACGCTATGTAGGACTTATAAGGGGGCCTTCCACGAATTTTCAGAGTCGTATAGACTGGGCCACAAAATCAACGCCACATACTGAAAAATGGGCGGAGAGCACGGAGCCGGTCTGCGGGTAAGTTGCCCATCATTTGGGTCTGGAGTAGAGGCTTGCATTTAAAGCAACGAATACACGACCTAACTGTCGCCCTGCAGACCGCCTGAGCATTCACTACCCAAATGCGCTGTCTAAGGATACTCACGAGTGCTCGTGGGCCGGCATGAAAATTCGTTTGATGCAGATAGCGAACGTATGTCTGCACAAGCTGCGAGCGTTTTGTCAATAAAAGGGGAAACTTGGCATTGTATGACATAGGAGCGTTAACTAGTCGCCCCCAACTCGCAACAACGAAAAGAGCACCAAGTCCCAGACTCTTCATGGATGAAGGATTCAACCGCTGAAGACTGGGGCCTAACTTGGTGCCTTTACGAACCCTTTCAACATCTTCTTGAGACTCATTTTTCTGTGTTATTTCGACTATTTTAGAAACGCCTCATCGTATTCTACGGATGACGGAATTTTTCAAAGTTGAGACTTTTTGTCTTTGCATTTTCGGATGAAGCGGAACACGAAACGAACACTCTTAGCAGTTTGAGGTGTGACGAGTATCCCTCGATTACATCCACTAAATAATTTGGCTTGGCCGCGACGGTCAGTCCGACCGATTTCTTCCGACTTTCCATCTGTAGCTCTTCTTCGAAAGCTCGAAGTGTGGATTTCTGGGCCAGCTCTCTTCTTCAAACTTTAAGAACGCTGGTCCACCAAACCAGATCGACTGCACGATTTCCTACGTCACAACCTCTCGAAACTATGTCTGCTGGGTTCTGTTTGTTGGCACATGCCGCCACGTAGCTTCACTTGACCACTCTTGAATCTCCGCTACTGGTTCGCAACGAATGTTGACAACGACGAAGGGTGGATCTGATCCAATGAAGAGTAACTTCTGAATCTGACCAGTATATTATTTTCTCAATTGGAACCTTGAGCAGCGATTTGACTCGGTGACAAAGGTCTGCGAGAAGGTGAGCGGCACATAACTCAAGCCTTGGGAGCGTTTTCGTCTTGAGCGGCGCTACTTTCGACTTTGCAGTCAACAAGGAGACCTTGAAACCTTCTGCAGTCTTTCTACGGATATAGACGCAGGCTCCATAAGCCCTCATGGATGCGTCGGCAAAGGCATGTACTTGAATCGGTGACATGGGATCAGTATGCACAAATCGAGGTATGGTAATCTTCTCCAACTGACCCAAGGATTCTTTTAATAAGTTCCATGCTGTTTCCAAGTTCATTGGAATTGACTCATCCCAATCTAGCTTGTTAAGCCAAAGCTCCTGCAGTAGGATCTTTCCCTTAATTACTAAAGGACTTAACAAGCCAAGGGGTCAAACAGCTTTGATGTCACCGATAATATGTTCCGTTTTGTCGCTCGGAGACCCATAACTGACGTGTCAATTTGGAACTTAAAGACGTCTTCGTGTGGCAGCCACGATATTCCTAACGCCTTAGTTGACTCTGAGTCCGAGATCGTTATCGGTTTAACTGTGCTCTCGGATGCGGTGACCTCAGGTGAGTTCGAAAACCATTTAGTCAATTCAAACCCAGCGGTTTGAAGAACCTGAGCCACATCAGACTTAATTGTCTTTAACTCCTCTACGCAACCAGCACCAGTCAACATGTCATCGACATAGAAGTCGGAGTCAATAACTTCAGCAGCTTTAGGGAATGAGAGTTTTGCAGACTCACTCAACCTCTTCAAACACCGAATAGCCAAAAATGGGGCTGGTCCAGTCCCATATGTTACGGTGTTGAGCTGGTATATTCTCAAGGACTCAGACGGGTCTCTTCTCCACACTATGAGCTGGAATTGTCTATCCGCATCAGCGACCAAGACTTGGCGATACATCTTCTTGACATCGGCTGTCAAGGCGTACCTGTGTAGTCTGAATCGGAGTAATGTCGAATACAGCTCATCCTGTATCGTAGGACCGACCATCAATATGTCGTTTAAGGCCACCTGAGAGGACGTTTTACAAGACGCATCGAAAACGACACGGAGCTTGGTCGACGTGCTTTGGGGCCTCAACACACTGATGTGGAATGAAATAATGTGGAGTTTTGGGATTGTGTTGTCTGTGGTAGACATGTGACCCAAGGAGAGGTACTCTTCCATGAACTCAAGTACATTTTCTGTAACTCGGGGTCACGAGACAATCTTTTTTCAAGCGATAAAAACCGCCGTTTAGCCACTTCAAAGGAGTTGCCTAAGATACTGGGATCTGATTTGAACGGCAGTTTTACTTCAAACCGACCTGAAGGCACGACCTGAGTAGTCCTTCTATAATGCTCTTCACATAACTTGTGTTCAGGAGACAAAGACTTTTTAGAAGACGGCAATTCTTCCAGTGACCAAAACTTTTGTAATGTGTTGTCGATGTGTATCACTGACTCTTCTCGACAACTCAAACAATTCCTCGCTTCTTGGGTGGCAGTCACCTTTGGAGTGTATCTGCCCGACACAATCCAGCCGAGAAGCGTTTTCTGCAGAGTTGGATAGTCAGGACCTTGTCGAATCTTGACCAACAGATAACAGTTCGAAAAATGTTTCTGCACCTATCAGCATATCTATCTTCTGTGGCTTGAAGAAATATGGGTCTGCAAGTGGTAAGTTCTTCGGGATTTTCCAGTCACTCACGTTAAGTGTTTGATCAGGTGATACCCCGAAATGGACCTTAAAATCCAGAAATCAACCGAAAACTCACTACCAGTAATTCGCGACTTCACCACCGTGTGTATCTTTTCTTGACTTGTGAATTGATTCACCAATACCAAGCAAGTTGATACACGACTCTCCCTACGGATCTGTAAGCGCTGTGCTAAGTCCTCAGTTATAAAATTGGTTTGAGACCCCGAGTCAAGCAGAGCTCGGGCCAAAACATGTTCACCATTATTTGTTCGGACGCTTACGATCGACGTAGCCAGAATCACTCTATCCATAGCTGTCGCATGGAGAGCATGCGAAGTGGAAGGTTGATTCTGATTGGGAGGAGGAGAAGAATTCTCTGGGGTGATGGTAACGCCAGACTTTTATTCGCCACTGTGTACCTATGCAATAAGGTATGGTGTGAGCAGCCACACACTCGACACTTCTTAGCTTTGCATCGTACTACAGAGTGGCCTTGTTGCAGACAATTGATGCACAGGGATGCAGTTTTGCGAATTCGAACCTTTGCATTACTGCCAGCCGACCAAATGGACTGCAATCTGTCAACAAATGGCCTTTCGCATTGCAGTAGCTGCATTGTTGGTTTTGGTATTCGCGGTAGAACACGCGAATGAGCTCCGATTATGCGGCTTGCTTGGCACAGCTTTCTGCTCCTGCTTTGGTTTGTCCGAATTTTCGGCCGAAAGATGCTGATGTCTGCGATTAAGCAATTTTTCACAGTCAGCCCAAAGTGGCAGCTTTTCATAATCGAGCTGTTCTTCCCATTTCTCTTTGGTCACCGGATCGACTCTGCTCAAGACGAGATGAATAATCATCGCATTCGAGATCTTTTTATCATCGCCTATCGACAACAATGAACCATATATGGATGAGGCGGTATCGATAAGGTTCCTTAAGGACGATGCTGATTGCTGGGTCATTTTGGGAAGACTAAATAGGGCGTCAATGTGATTTTTAAAGATCAGACAATCATTATCGTAGACCCGTTTTAAGCTATCCATTGCTTTCTCGTAGTTGGTCTCGGTTACTTGGAAAGCCCTAACTGTTCCCCAACGCTTCACCGGAGACACGAAAGCAAATGGTTGAACTTTTCGATAATTGGAATGCTTTCGTCATTGTGAACTAGAGTCTCAAATAAACCTATGAAGTTTTTAAAGTCCGAAAAGTTGCCGCTGAACTGCGGCAGAGCTAACTTCGGAAGACGAGCACGAGTTGGGCCACCATAAGCTGGTACTGCCGGTTTTGTTTCATCAGCTGTCTTCAAAGCGCAAATGAGAGACAATAATTTTGCCTTTGTAACAATTGAGAGTTCTTCCAACTCGACTCCAAATTCATCGTCAATGTCTATATCTTCAATCTTCTCTTGAAGTTCGCGTGCCGTGTCAATGCTACGCATCAGCGTTTCGAGTCTGCACTCGAGCTCCGTCAATACCAGCGGAATATCCCCGCTTCTAAACGGTCCGCTAATAAACGAATGCCTTTGACACGGCAACTGCGCTTTTCTTCAGCTCTTCAAGGACGATATTGTTGGCTTTTTGAGGTCATATTGATTCTCAATACAAGCAACTGAAGGCGAAAGGTCGTTTCTAATAATCGTATTCAATGCCGAGGCACTCAATGAAATAATGGGTAATTGTACCCAAACGAGGTGAAAAACAATATACCCGACAAATTTAGGGTATTGCGTCGCGTAGCTCAAGTGCTTACGTATCTCGTTCGTGGTTGTACCCAAACGAGGTGAAAATCAATATACCCGAAAATTTTAGGGTAGAGCGTCGCTTGGCTGGCGCGTAAACGAAAACCACACAAGAATAGCAACGAACAGCAATGGTGACAAGCGAAAACGAAAAAATTCACCGCTGTAGTTCTGAATGGATATTGTGTATGCGTATGCACCGACGACGATCGACGCTAAATTGATTTGCGAAGCACGACTTTGTCTAATTTGATAGTTGGATCCTACTGACACCAAACGAATATACCCGACGAAAACAGGGTATCGCGTCACTTGAATTTGGTTTGGATCAAGCGCGCCAAACAAAGAGAACAACGATAAGCAACGGTGAAGAGCGAAAGCGAGACGAAAAAATTCACCGCTGCAGCTGCGTATTGGTATGCGTGCTTGGCCAACGACCCAACTATATATTTGACACAACGAAAACGAGAGAGGGGAAGGGGTGACAGTGATTGCAGTTAAAATGAGTTATATGTGCAGTTATTGCGTCCAAGAGGGTTAGATGTTAGGGTATGTATATATGTATTAATATATATGCTCAACTCTAACTACAGCATGCAAATCTAGCTCTACTATGTCATACGTATGTGCCAAGAATTGAAAGCGAGGTGCAATTGTTTCAGCACAAGACAATAATTGCGAGTTTTTAATCTTTTCGTCTTCACTCGAGCTTTCAATTTTGCACAAATACCTCTTGATAAGTTTGGAAATTCCAGGTGCTGTACTCTCCTCTTCTCTGCTGGATGCTCCACTTGGCTCTCCTTTGGTAGATGGCTGCAGACAGGGTATTTCACGACCGACGCGGTGATTTTCAATTTGTTTGTTTGTGTTCTTTGCACACGTCGCGGTTTTTGGCAATTTAGCTTTAGCACATATGCATGTACATAGGTGCATGTACATAGATTTTGGATATTAATCTATTCTCCACTCGTGTCACTGTCACTTTTGCCTTCCACTTTTAACTAATACGTTTAATTGCAAGTCCACCCGGGGGCGCCATGAAATTTTAGAATAGTTTTTCTAAATGAATAGACCGAAAAACTTGGGTGACTGCAATTATTGTATTTAACGACGACGAAAAAAAGGAGTGCGTGCGTTCGGTTTAACAGATTATTCTCGACCTCTCCCATATATTCAAACAATTTCTTCTTAGCCTATCTTACCTACGGTGGCAAAGCGGGGCGAATTCGCCAAGAGCGAGAGAGCGAGCTTTTTATTGCGCTCCCGCTTTGCCCTAGCCTAACTTACACTAGACTTCATGAAATTCGATCCTAATAACAATTATTATACGCCAAATGGCGCTACACTGGGCGACCGAAAAGCAGTACCAGGCAGTGCTCAATAGTTTCCTAAATCAGATGGATGACACTGAGACACCGCAGTCAGTTGCTGAAGCATTGCAAGGCGATCATTCTCAAAATTGGAAAGAATCAATGCAAACGGAATACGACGCTCTACAGGAAAATAACACGTGGTCATTGTGTGAACTCCCTCCAGGACAAAAGCCATTGGCTCCAAAATGGGTTTTTCGAATTAAGAGAAACAAGGATGGTCTCATCGAGAAGTTCAAATCTCGATTGGTTGCTCAAGGCTGTGGGCAACAATTTGGAGTAAATTATTGGGAAACGTTTTCACCTGTAATTCGGTACGAGACCATTCGCATGTTGTTCGCAATTGCTGCAGAAAACAGCTGTATATGCATCAAGTAGATATATCAAATGCTTACCTGAACAGTAAACTCCATGAGACTGTGTACATGAGGCAGCCTCAGAATTTTGTCGACAAGCATCATCCAGAAAAGTTCTAAAGCTGCGTAAAGCACTTTATGGACTCAAGCAATCCGGGCGAGTATGGAACAAAACGCTCGACGAGGTATTGTCTACCATGGGCTTCAAGAGATGTAAGAACGAGGCATGCTTGTACGTCAAGAAAGATGAGCAAACATACAGCTATATTGCAGTCTACGTCGACGATTTAATTATCGCATGTCCAAACAAAAATGACATAGCCGTAATTAAGAAGAAGATCGCATCAAACTTCAAGATGCACGATGGCGGCCCCATAAACTTTTTCCTAGGAATGGAAATTGAGCGAGACGGTGAACAGGGTTCGATTTCGTTTTGCCAGAAATCGCATATTCAAGGACTATTGGACACGTATGGCATGAGCAAGTGCCGTCCAGTCAGCACACCGCTCGACCCGGGCTATCAAGTTGGCTGCATTGATGATAATTGTGTCAAGGTAAATGTAACACAATATCAGTCATTAATTGGTTCCCTTATGTATTTAGCAGTCTTGAGCCGACCGGACATTTTGCACGCAGTAAGCAAACTGTCGCAACGAAATACTGATCCCCATGCAGAACACGAGACGGCTGCAAAACACATTCTAAGGTATCTGGCTGGTACGAAGAATTTGGGCATCTCATACCGCAAGTGTGGTGAACCAGTAAGAGGTTTCGCTGATGCTGACTGGGCCAATGACAGGCTCGATAGAAGATCTTATAGTGGATACGCATTCTTCCTAGCAGGCAGTGCTTTTTCTTGGACTTCAACTAAGCAAAGTGTTGTCGCGTTGAGCAGCACTGAAGCTGAATACATAGCACTATCTATGGCTGCTAAAGAGGCTATTTATTTACGAAGACTTCTCGACGAGATTGGTTGGTCAACTGTTATAGAGCCTTTAACCATCTATGGCGACAACATCAGTTCGCAACATATTGCTCAAAATCCGGTACATCACAAACGCACGAAGCACATTGATATTAAGTATCATTTTGTTCGCGAAAAAGTAGAATGTAATGAAATTATACTAGAATACGTATCGACAAACGGCAATGTTGCAGATCTACTAACAAAATGTTTAAGCAAGAAAAAACACGACGACTTTGTTAAATTACTTGGAATGACAAAGTTAAACATGCGGTAGTTAGTTTAAAATGATAATATGTAGCTTAAGAAGAAGTGTTAAAATGTAATCGATACTATTGTTTGAATAAGCAACAATTATCTGGCAACACTGTATTGTATCGTGCTCATAATGTATATACCACTTTACTCACTCTCAAATAAACGTTTAACCGAACCACTACGTGTCTCTTGTATCAGCTCCGTTTTATATATCGCTTATATATAGAACGGTAAACTAAAACGGTACAATTATATCCAACAAAACTATGCAGGGGAATGATTTCACATGAAGAAAGTCTATTCGCCTGTACCTATTGCATTCCTAAGCTGAGCTTTAAGTTTTAACATAACTGGGTAATCGGATGATCTTCTTGATCTCCTGCATTCCACCAATTTCTTCGAGCTATGCTGGCCAGGGCGGTATGAAAAGTATTCTTCTAGAAAGTGTACCTAACTTGTTCGATGTTTTCCTTTTTTTTTTTCTTTTGATTTTTTTGAATAGTTGGACACTACAACCACAGATAATGAAACAAGACCTGCTCGAAGGTAGATTATCTGAAAGAAATGCTGTTATTTATTCTTCACCTGAATATCTTTGAGATGGAAAACTCCAATCTTTTTCCCTGCTAGGTTCACCAACTCGTAATAATAGGGGCTTCTTTTTTTGAGAAATGCAGAAATGAAAACCGGAGCTAACTTCGAACTAAACTTCTTACTCGCGTTGCTCTGGGTAAAGTTACGAGCAAAAACCTCATCACTCGTTTTAAGTTGTACGTTCCTACTCCGTAGATTATATTTCTTCGCGTTAAGCTCATGCGATTTCTTTATGTTTTTCTTAGCGTCTTGTCTTGCCAGTTGTAACAGATCGGAGTGTTCTAATCGGACGTCGTTGCTTAGCAGATCCATGTTTCGCAATAGGGTATAATCTTCTCCGTTCAGAATCCTGTTCTGACCAAAACAAGGAAATAAGGTGAATAGCCAGTACTTCGATGTACCGCTGCTTTGAGTGCACCATTGATAGCGTTCAAATTAGCGTCCCAATTGGAATGGTCACTTCCAATATAAGCGCGAATGGCTGCCAGAACCGATCTGTTTAATCGTTCACTAGCATTGGCCTGAGGAGAATATATAGCCGTACACCGATGGGTAATGCCAAAACTTGTTAAAAAGCCTCGAAAAAACTTGATTTAAACTGCGAACCATTATCCGTTAGAACAACTTCCGGCACTCCAAAGGTGTAGAATATGGAGCTTTCAGGTATTCACACATTTTTGGTGCTGTGAACTTCTTTAGAGGGCTAAGAAAATGGAATTTCGTGTTATGGTCTACTACTATAAACAACCCAATGTTTCCATTTTTAGTACGGGGGTACGGACCTAGTAGATCCATATACAAGCATTGAAAGGTGTAGTAGCCAGCACAAAAATATAGGGAATTGTTTATCTTCTTTCGTCTCGTGAGACCCCTAGTGATCTTTCGAATGATCAAGCTTTAGCCGCTCTTAAGGTTGGATAAAACTTAAGCGCTCTTAAGGGCTCGCGCACACTATAGCAGAAAGCGGAGTTGAAATCGGCGCTGAAATCGGAGCTGAAAGCTGAGCTGATCTGAGAGCTTTTTTCTGGCAGAATCAGCTTGCAGGTGCGTACATTGTCGGCTGATCTGATTGCTGAAAGCTGAAAGCCATAGCTTCCCTTTGTCTCTCTCCTTAAGTTGCATCAAATGTTATCATTATTATTATATTATTATATTATTAATTAATTATTAAATCACAGCAAGTACAGTAGCCAGACGGAAGTTTTCTTCGTTTTTTTTAATTTCGTGTATTTCAACCACATTTTCGTTGTGTATTGTATTCGTATTACTTTTATTTTACGAATTATTATTATATTTTCAATTATTCATTTTTTTTTTATAACAAAAACATTTTGGTCTTTTGAGCGTTTACTGTACTTTGGGGACATAGTATATTATATTTATTATTGACATATGAAAAAGGTCAATAATACTTTTTGCCCAATTTATCTGATATCGCCTTCCAGAAATTATAGAAATTAAACGATTTGAATGATTTTAAATAATCCCGCTTATTCCCTAGCGCTGGGTTAGCCGCAATTTCGCTTAACAGTGTTTCGCAGCCCATTTTCTTTTCACCAATGAACCAATTCACTTGAACAGAATCAGCAATCAGCTTGCTGAAAAAACAAACATGCTTGATCGATCAAACTAAGCTGAGCTGATTTCAGCGAGCTTCTTCAGCTGTCAGCTCAGCTCAGTCAGCAATGTGCGCACTTGCACCGGTGCAGTGTGTTTGTTTTTTCAGAGCTTAGAAATAAGCTTTCAGCTCCGCTTTTAGCTCCGATTGCAGCTACAGTGTGCGCGAGCCCTAAGTCCGAACGCCCACGCACACATACAAGCGACGGACAGTGGGAAGCATAGACGGCAATCGTACGATTGCACAGTTGTTATGCTGTGCATTAGACGATCGTCTAATGCTGCTTCGAATGTTCTAGATCATACGATTGCACAGTTAGTAAAAGCTCAAAAAAGCTCTGCTGCACACGCTACTCAGCCCATCGTCTATTACTACTTTGAACAATAGAAGAAAGTTGACCGATCTGTAAAGACGTGGTTATTCCCGAGTGCGAGCAACACACACATTCCACACATATATATATAGTGCTGTCCGGAAAATATATATTTCCACATATACATATATGCTGGAAGCATATAATTACAAGTGCCGTGCAGTCCAGTGGTCAGTGAATAACAAGATTTTAGTGCAGATATATTTGGGAAAAAAGATATGTTTTCATATTATTGCCGTGCACGTGCTGACATAACCTATGTTGCAGGGAAGTGTACCTAAGCTGTCCCATCGCGGTATTGTCTCGAGAAGACTACCCTAGGAGCTGGTTTTGGCGAACAGTTGTCGAGGTTTCTCCAACTCCAGCCATAATTCATCTCTTCTGGACCTTATATTACCACCGAGTTCGGAATCTCCAAAGATCCAAGTGGAGCAGATCGGCCTCAATCGCCAAGAATATTTAGTGCTGCTCAGTCATAAATCACTAAATATAGGCTTGGCAGAAGATTCGTCAGTACGGCCAGAAAACATATACATCGCACCTGGTGACCTCTAACCAACTTCAGGCGGTCAAGAGTCTACAAAGCAGCAGCACGTGATCGAGTTTCGTCCAATTTACTTTTAATTCATTATCAAGTTCTGTAATGTTCCAGAAATTCATATCCTTAGAGGTGTGAGATTGTATGTACGGATGGAGGTTGTACATACATTTTCTTGACGGTCAGACACCAATAGTATAGCAGGATTTCGGAACGTGTACCTCTAGCTATGCTCTAACTAGCTCGCCGGAATGTCGTGGGATCTTTCCTACTCTCCTATCTGCTATACGAACACATTCGCAAAGATGTTTTAGGTACACTTGATTTAATGTTCAAAAGGAACTCTATAAAAGAAATCAAAAAAGAAAAGAATGGGAATTTTAACTAACTGGTTAACCGACTACCGACAAATAGTCAGGCTATATTCCGTCGCTCTTGGGGAACTCAGATGACTTTGACCCTTCTCTACCCTCCCTACCTTTAGTATGCCGTTTAATTGACAGCATAACCCTAATCGAGCGTATTTCTATTTGATCATCGGACTTCCTCAGGCTCTACTCAGGACAAACACAAAAGGTTTAATGTTCCATTATTATCTACTAATTATTATTTAATAATTCAAAATTTACGGGTTTGGACTTCATGATTTTCGGGATATGTATAAACTTAGTACAAAGTAATTAAGTAAAGAAAGAGGAAATAATAGCAATTTATATCTAGTTGTATATATGTATGTATATAGGACTTATGTGTAGAGAATATGGCGTATAAGAAATTAAATTGGAAAGAATAGAAAAATATGATAATAATATAACTAGAAGGCAAACGTGAAAGAAAAATTACTAGCCGAGCTGCTTTAATTACGGCACGTATGTATATGGTGGTTCAACATACCGCAATGGAAGTTTTACAAGACGTATATATACTTTGAAAATACTCGAGATCTCCGTTTAAGGAAGCTCGTAACTCACTCATACTTTATACGAATTATCCGGCGTGTCCGTTGAGCTCAAGGGGCGACGTGGAAACATATTCTGAGGAAAGGAGAAAATTATGAATATACATGTCTTCACTTCTAATTCGGATGAAACACCGATTTTATCATTTCCATACCAGTTCGACGACGATTTGCAACTTAACGGCTGATCTTAAAAAATATGTTGCTTTCACTTGCGTTAATTTCACTTAATTATGGGTAATTATATACATTGTTTGTTTTTCTCTTTACATCCATACAATACAGAACTAAGATGAATAGCTAGTACGGAATTTAATCTTTAATAAAACAAAGAAAAATGGAAAATCTCATGAAGAGACTCAAAATTGATACTTTGGTACATTCTCATACGGCGACTGTTAAACGGCAGTGTGGATCGCAGCAGAATAATGTTTTATTTTCACAGTTCGAAAACCACTACACACACACAACGAAGAAACTACATGCGAGGCTTTTGGCCGCGCGCTTAACTCATAAGCGGGAAGGGTGACGAGTGCGGCATATTAGTTTCTCCGAATTTGCAAGAAAACCATTCTTGTCGTCTTCCTCCAAGATGTACTTCAGTTTAATTATGCATCCACATAACTTCGGGTTTCACTCTAGTACATCTTCGGACGGCTTTTGCTGGTTTATTTGGTTGTAGTTATCGTTGGTTTATGTAGATGCTGATCCCTGGGAAAGCCGAGGTCTTTCCCAGATCTACTAAGAAATCGATGGACTTTGACGACCTCGTTATTGGAGGGGTCAATTGGTTCTTTTTTTCGGATGTCGAACGTAGTAAAATTTCCAGTCCTGTTTGTTTCTATTGTAAGATTTAAATACCTTTAAACCAAACCGAATTATCCAATCCACCAGAACTTCAATTTAATTGGCACGTGTTTGATTGCACAACGTTTTCAAATTCACTGGGTCTATATATATATTTGCATAGAAAAACACCTCCGAGTTCGTACAGCTTCACTATAGCAATGATCCATCTAGAAGTTCTATCACTAGCATTAGCCCTTGCGATCGGAACTTTACCTTCCACAACCAACGGGGAAATCATACGATCCTAAGCAAAGCTTACACATAGCTTCCACGACTAACGGAGTAATCGTATTATTTCTAGTAAAGCTTTAAAACATAACTCCCACAGAACCACGCTGCTTCTCTCAATTAGATCTTAAGCTCTTCAGTGAAAGCTTTAACTACTTCTCTCTTATAATCAATCTCTTATCTTGTTTTTAAAAAAAGAAGAGCTAATGTTGAACGCGAGGGCAATACATCCCAAGCTGTTCGCTGGAGTTTTAGAGTCACAACCGGCCACTACACCACAGTTGAGGAAGCTAGTTTTAACTGGCGAGGCCTAAACAGAAGAAGGACAGTTGCCTAGGGTTGAACTTGTATGTCTTTGAGGTGAAATATTCCTAAGTTTTTACCCTGTTCGTTCTTCAGTTGATAATAGGATGAGCCAACTCGTTAGATACCACGGCTGAATTAAAACCGGCGCTAACTTTGCATTGAACTTTTAATAGCATTGCTTTGGCAGAAATTGCGGGCAAGTACTGACTCCAACTTTAAACTCTACTTTTCGAACAACTTTCTCTTTCGCGGGTGAAATGGGCCAATGTCGTTGTTTGACGGGTACTTCGGCATTGATTACCATAGAATGTTGTATTAGGTGTGTACGACCTAGTCCGTCGCATTCATATGACGGGAAGGTTCTTATTACCGCCTCTAATTGGTTCCTTTGTTCTTCATTTAGGGAATGCATTTTTAGGCGTTTCCTTCGTAACCGTGTCGTCTCTATTCTCCAAACAGCTCACAGTTCCTTCTCGGGTCAATAATTGGGATAGAAGACCGAAATCTTTCCAAAAGTCAACTCCTAAATAAACATCTTGTTTTAAATCTGGGATGATAAAGAACTCTACTTCCTTAACTATTTTACGGAATTCAATCGGAACCACCAATTTGGACAATACGGTACAAGCTTCGTTGCTGGCAGTGCGTATGGTTCCCAAACACTTCTGAGATTTTGGGTGATGTGCTAAAAAGGTTGCTGCTCTCCCACCCAAACAACTAATGTTTGCTCCTGAATCTAGCAAAGCCTTATAGGTTTGCCCTTCGATCATTATCTCCGTGTACAATCGGTTATCTGAACTCAGAATAACTGCTGAGACTAAACGTTTTCGAACAGATTGGACCTTTTTCCAGAATGCTCGTCTCCGGACCGTCGATCGTTTGGGCTTAACTATCAATTTAAACAACGTATTCACATTTTTTGAATCTAGCTCTTTGCTCTCCATCGTTTGAGTCGCTACATCTATACCCGTACAAATATTGCGTAGTATCATATCCGGTTTTACGTCAACTACCCCTTTGGAAAGCCCTCTTAAGGTAGTTGGTTTACTTTCGTTTAGTTGCTGTTCTTGGTCGGATGTACTGACTGGGCTCCGGTCGGTACATCCCGTTTCAAGTTTTTCGCTGGGTTACATTTGACGCATCGAGGTTTATAAATATCCTTAGCACCACAACCATAGCAGAAAATTCGCCAATCATCAAAACGATGCCCTTCCTGGTCGCAGTTCCAGCATACTAGTTTCTTACGATGAATCTGCGAAACGTCTTCTTCCTCTATATCTTCATTGTCCGTAAGTATTTCTGCTACATTCGGTTTGCCGAATTTACCTCGTGGAAAAGGGTTATGGTTATCTTTACAGAAGTTTTTCATGCTTGCGAACTTCTTCTCTCAGACCAGTTCGATCGCTGATTTTGAGATGTAAGAGTTCATATCTGAGGGCCGTTTTGCGTTACGTTTTAAAATGTCTACTAACTTATTTTCGCTAACCTCGTGTGAGAGCCTGGACACTAGTTCTTCGACGGCCGTCTGGTAATCGTCAAACGATTCACTATCTCTCTGATGGCGTTTTTTCTTATCAACTCCCACAAGTCGAAATCATCCTTTAGCATCATCGAATCGTTGTATAAACGAGGCAGAAAAAGCTTGCCAAAGAAAACTGTGGGTTCTTTCCTATGGAAGTTCCAAAACCAATCGCTGGCTTTAGACGAGAAAAGCAGATGCATATTGTCACAAAGTAATTCGTAATCGTTATTTAAAGTGGAGGATGTAAGTGAACGAACCCTGTACAGGAATTCGTCGACGTGCATAGCGTCTTTGGATCCGTCAAACTTTAGTCGCCAACTGGCTAAGATATTAGCGGCCTTCCCAGGAGCTATCGCCCTGTTAGAGACATTTGGATGTGGTAATCCCTTTCCCTTCCATTTTCTAAAACAGCGAGTTTCCTGATATATTAGGCTCGTGATTTTGCCTTGCCGCTTGCACAGGCGTGCTATCTGACGCTATAGTCATCCTACCTAATTGTCCGCGTAGATTTTCTTCGATCAAATTCTTAACGAATGAACCTAGCTCCACCATCATATCTTTCTGCTGACCTTTTATCAGGGCTTGTATAACCTCAATGGTTCTTTCCGGCATATCTCCTTCGGCCGACCTATGGCTGATACTGCCCAAAGAATTATCCCGAAATTGTTGAGACTGCAACCTAGTATGCATCCCTCTGCGCGATGTAGTTCCACGTCCCTGTTTAGGCCTAGCCCCTCTTGACTTTTGATGTCCTCTCTCTGAAGCGTTTGACTCCGGATTGGATCCCCCTTCTAGTATTCTCATCAAACGAAAGTTCCTCCGGACTCAACTCCGCCCTACATACGGGGCAATTTCTGTTACTTTTCACGAATTCTTTCATGCAAGTATCATGATACCGGTGACCACAAGACGCAGTACATATTAGTTGATTTCTTCTTACGGCTTCTTGACATATACCACAGATCTGGGCGTCCACGTCACCCGACACCTTGCCCCCTGGGGTACGTTGGACTGGTGACATGTTAAAAATGACCCAGTAATACGAGTATTGATCACTAAATGTGGAAATCCCTAATTATAGGACCAAAGCTTCAATAAATTCTACAAAATGTTCCTAAATACCCAATATTTGTCCTTTTCGAGCTTGACTCCGTCCGATATACGCTTTCTCTTGTCGCCGGAATATAACCTCAATGAAATCTAAATTGGTCTATGGTATGTTTATGTGGTCAGTAACTTTGGCAATGGCTAATTTCCAAATCTATATCTAGAAAATTAGACTTCCGAAAGCCATCGATACTCTTCCTTCATAAACTCTTTTGTGGTTATCCTATTATAATTTGGCCGACCTATCCGCCTTTGTGAATAGCTGTCGTATATTCTCAAATTAATTCTGGTAACCTTAACAAAAAATACCAGTTTCCATCCCTTGCTACCTGGCGGATTCTATTTGGTTAGGTATTCCGAAACTCAGAATCTTAAACCCAAAATTCCATCAATATCCTCCGTTACAGTAGTTGGACTGGACTTATTAATTTTAATGTGGAAGTTAAAATTGCAACGAGCTAAGTTTTTGGGGGTTTTAACCAGTAGTAACTAGTACTCTGGCCCCACGTTGGGCGCCAATCTATGTAATGTGCCAGAAATTCATATTCTTAGAGGTGTGAGATTGTATGTACGGATGGAGGTTGTACACACATTTTCTTGACGGTCAGACACCAATAGTATAGCAGGATTTCGGAACGTGTACCTCTAGCTATGCTCTAACTAGCTCGCCGGAATGTCGTGGGATCTTTCCTACTCTCCTATCTGCTATACGAACACATTCGCAAAGATGTTTTAGGTACACTTGATTTAATGTTCAAAAGGAACTCTATAAAAGAAATCAAAAAAAGAAAAGAATGGGAATTTTAACTAACTGGTTAACCGACTACCGACAAATAGTCAGGCTATATTCCGTCGCTCTTGGGGAACTCAGATGACTTTGACCCCTTCTCTACCCTCCCTACCTTTAGTATGCCGTTTAATTGACAGCATAACCCTAATCGAGCGTATTTCTATTTGATCATCGGACTTCCTCAGGCTCTACTCAGGACAAACACAAAAGGTTTAATGTTCCATTATTATCTACTAATTATTATTTAATAATTCAAAATTTACGGGTTTGGACTTCATGATTTTCGGGATATGTATAAACTTAGTACAAAGTAATTAAGTAAAGAAAGAGGAAATAATAGCAATTTATATCTAGTTGTATATATGTATGTATATAGGACTTATGTGTAGAGAATATGGCGTATAAGAAATTAAATTGGAAGGAATAGGAAAAAGTATAATAATAATATAACTAGAAGGCAAACGTGAAAGAAAAATTACTAGCCGAGCTGCTTTAATTACGGCACGTATGTATATGGTGGTTCAACATACCGCAATAGAAGTTTTACAAGACGTATATTTACTTTGAAAATACTCGAGATCTCCGTTTAAGGAAGCTCGTAACTCACTCATACTTTATACGAATTATCCGGCGTGTCCGTTGAGCTCAAGGGGCGACGTGGAAACATATTCTGAGGAAAGGAGAAAAATTATGAATATACATGTCTTCACTTCTAATTCGGATGAAACACCGATTTTATCATTTCCATACCAGTTCGACGACGATTTGCAACTTAACGGCTGATCTTAAAAAATATGTTGCTTTCACTTGCGTTAATTTCACTTAATTATGGGTAATTATATACATTGTTTGTTTTTCTCTTTACATCCATACAATACAGAACTAAGATGAATAGCTAGTACGGAATTTAATCTTTAATAAAACAAAGAAAAATGGAAAATCTCATGAAGAGACTCAAAATTGATACTTTGGTACATTCTCATACGGCGACTGTTAAACGGCAGTGTGGATCGCAGCAGAATAATGTTTTATTTTCACAGTTCGAAAACCACTCCACACACACAACGAAGAAACTACATGCGAAAGCTTTAGCCGCGCGCTTAACTCATAAGCGGGAAGGGTGACGAGTGCGGCACATTAGTTTCTCCGAATTTGCAAGAAAACCATTCTTGTCGTCTTCCTCCAAGATGTACTTCAGTTTAATTATGCATCCACATAACTTCGGGTTTCACTCTAGTACATCTTCGGACGGCTTTTGCTGGTTTATTTGGTTGTAGTTATCGTTGGTTTATGTAGATGCTGATCCCTGGGAAAGCCGAGGTCTTTCCCAGATCTACTAAGAAATCGATGGACCTTTGACGACCTCGTTATTGGAGGGTCAATTGGTTTTTTTTCGGATGTCGAACGTAGTAAAATTTCCAGTCCTCTTGTCTGTTTTCTTTAAACCAAACCGAATAATCCAATCCACCAGAACTTCAATTTAATTGGCACGTGTTTGATTGCACAACGTTTTCAAATTCAGTGGGTCTATATATATATTTGCATAGAAAAACACCTCCGAGTTCGTACAGCTTCACTATAGCAATGATCCATCTAGAAGTTCCTTCCACAACCAACGGGAAATCATACGATCCTAAGCAAAGCTTACACATAGCTTCCACGACTAACGGAGTAATCGTATGATTTCTAGTAAAGCTTTAAAACATAACTCCCACAGATCCACGCTGCTTCTCTCAATTAGATCTTAAGCTCTTCAGTGAAAGCTTTAACTAACTTCTCTCTTATAATCAATCTCTTATCTTGTTTTTAAAAAAGAAGAGCTAATGTTGAACGCGAGGGCAATACTTCCCAAGCTGTTCGCTGGAGTTTTAGAGTCACAACTGGCCACTACAGTTCCAACGCATAAACATCAGCAGTTTAACGTAATGTAACTGAAACTTTATAAACACCCCTCTTTGATGTTACGCGCGTACATACCCATACATACATATGTGTATATGCACACTAAAATTGTCTTTCGCTTGTTACCTTTTGGTTCAATTCTCGCGATAGAGCATAACAATTAAATTTCTGTCTGTATTATAAAACCAAAACAACTGGCTGATGACTATGAGACGGTGTTTTGTAGCGTAATTGTATTGTATGCATTATATATTTATGATTTCCATATTTTAAACAGCTGCGGTCAACATCTACGACATCATTGGGCCCAACGATCGGCGTAAGAGAATAACGCCAGAGTGAGTAATTATGTACAGCGAAAAGTAGTTTGGTCAAAAGAGCCAATAGGCTTAAACGTGTAGATATGCATACAATATATGATGGTTCAAACCCGTCTGCTCAGTGTGTGAAATGCACCCCAGTCTGATCTAGCTTTTGTTTACGATTTCGATTCTTATTCTCTCGTTTTTTATACCCGATACTCAAAATGAGTTTTGGGGTATATTAGATTTAATGGTGAAAATGGATGTGTGTAACGTCCAGAAGGAAGCGTTTCCGACTCCATAAAGTATATATATTCTTGATCAGCATCAATAGCCGAGTCGATTGAGCCATGTCTGTCTGTCCGTCCGTCCTATTAGCGCCTAGTGCTCAAAGACTATAAGAGCTGGAGCAACAACATTTTGTATCAAGACTTCTGTGATATGTAGACCTCGGATTTTGCATATTTGCATATTTTTAAAGGATTAAGATAGAAAAATTCTGATGACACCAAAGTTCGTTTCATGAAAAGTAGATTTGAAAACGACCTGCATATTTTCATTTTTTTTGCATATTTGCATGAAATGCATATGCATAATATATGCCAAAATATGCAAAATATATGCAGCATATGCAAAAAATATGCAAAATATGCAAAAAATATGCAAAATATGCAAAAAATATGCAAAATATGCAACAATTTCCTATGTTAATCAAATCAAAAAAAAATTTAAAAGCGATTTAGAAGGTAGTATAGGTATTGAAATTTTTATTAACTATTTTTGCTATTAAACTAGATACTTAAAACATACGATATAATAAAGGCTTAAAATTTATTAGAAATAATTTGTATTGCAGTAAACAACTAAAATTTTCTCTAAATTATTTATTAAGAGGCTCTGACGTTTCTCTCCAAAAATCATTTTGTACGCGGATTCCTTTTCGCTTTATGATCCTACAATCAAATTTGCGACATATCGCCCCTTGCTTATCCGTAGTTTCGTCCACTGATATCAAACGCTTTCGTCTTTTATACTTTCGCGAATTTTTGGATAGATTGTTGGTAGGATTTATCCAAGTAATTCTTTTCTGAGAGTACTCTCATCAGGAATTTGTTGCCCGGTGTATTTTTTTTCAGAAAATTATTAAATGTAGCATTGCTAAGCACATTCCATGGTATATTTGCCGCAATCAACGCTGTACATAGATCCATTTTAAATTCATCGTTTGAATTATCTGAAACGCTGCTGGGCGTGTTGCTGGAAGTAGGCGCATTTTCGTTGGAGTCTTTGGACCTTCTGTGAAGTGCAGTAGCAATATGCTGCTGCAATTGAAATTTTTTCGCAAAGGAATCTAAAAAAAATTAAAAGCGTTAGAACGTACGCAAAAGACTGAATATTGAAAATTCACCTTTTTCTCACAAGTAGCACAAATTACATCGTTTCCAACAACTTTAAAACACTTTTCGGAAAGGCTGTTAAACCATTTTCCTAACAAATTTCTTTTATACCTGTTGATTTTCGGCATTTCACTACACTTCACTTCCAAAGACTGTAGAAAAGTAAAGCAAACGCGCAAATCAATAGCTTAAAATAACGCCAGAGATCAAACTGATAAGAAATTACAGTAACAATATGTTACAGAGAGACTTCTTCATTTAAAGAAGCTGCACATCTTTGGTGTTGTCATAAAGCTTTGCTCTGATTTTAAGTCGGGCTTGCGATAAGAAAAAAAGCTTGGCTCTTGTTTTAAGTCGGGCTTGCGATAAGAACAACACAACAATATATGGTAAAGCGTTGGACAAGGGAAAGTAGTATATGCTTAAATTTTACGATGAAATTCGTTTGCATATATTTTGCATATATTTTGCATATTTTGCATATTTAAGATATGCATTCAAATTCGTTATATTTGAATGATCAAACGTCTAAAAAAAATTTTGGTAAAAATCTGATGAAAATATGCAAATATGCAAAATCCGAGGTCTAGTGATATGTCACTATTACAAGTGTATTTCAAAACTTCGCCCCGCCCACTTCCGCCCCCACAAAAGACGAAAAACGCAGAATCGTAGAGAATGAGTTTATCTTCTAGACTGCAGAATCTGAATTGGATCGTAGCATTATTATAGCCAGTATGAAGAAAAACAATTTCATTTTTTCTCGCCCTGTCTCTCTCTAAACACACACGTATCATAGCCGGCTTTGCATAGCGCAAAACATTAGCGCCTACACATTTAGATCATAAACCATTAGTATGGTTGAATAACCTCAAAGAGCCAAACATGAAGCTACAAAGGTGGAAAATAAAGTTAAACGAATTCGACTTCAAAATAAAATATCTACCAGGAAAAGAAAACTATGTAGCAGATGCGCTATCAAGGGTAAAGCTCAACGAGAACCTTCTTGGTGAGGTATCCGATAGTGCAGGCGCAACCATACATAGCGCGCAAGAAGATAATCAAAACAATATCCCCATTACCGAGAGACCTATTAATTATTACAACCGACAAATTGAGTTAATAAAGGGAGAAGAGGATAAGGAAGATACATACCATTACTTTCATGAACTAATCATTAAAATAACATACAAGGTAATGACAAATACGCTAGCTAAAAAGAACTAATCAAGAAATATGTATGCACAAAGAAGAGTGCTTTATATTTCCATAATGATGAAGATTTTCCTTTATTCCAACAAGCATATTTAGAAATAATTAATTCAAGAAATATAACGAAAGTGATCAAATCGAGTAAAAAGCTAATTGATATTCAAAAATTATGCCGAGTTTAAAGAGCTAATAGTACAAAATCATAAAGAGTTATTGCATCCTGGAATTGAGAAACAATCAATTGGTTTAAGGGAAAATACTATTATCCAGACCATCAAAAATTAATTCAAAACATAATAAATGAATGCACTACTTGTAGTATTGCCAAAATGGAACATCGTGATACTAAGTTAGCATTCGAGATAACCCCAGAAATACAGAACGTCAGAGAAAGATATGTTATGGATTTTTATATGATAGGTAACCAGCAATTCCTATCGTGTATAGACATCTACTCGAAAATTGCCTCACTAATAGAAGTGAATAGTCGCGACTGGCTTGAAACAAAAAGAGCCATTATAAAAAATCTTTAACGAAATGGGCAAGCCTCAAGAGATAAAAGCCGATAAAGATTCAGCTTTCATGCGCAGCATTGCAAACATGGCTAATCTCGGAAGATGTGAAATGAAAAATTGAGAGTAATAACGAGCGAAAACGACCCTGAAACAAAATATACAAAATTCGAGATAATCTTATATATTTATAATCATAAAACAAAACATAACACTACAAACAGGACACCTGCCGACATATTCATTTATGCAGGAACACCTGAATATAATACACAATTAAATAAAAGAAAAGCAGATCAATAAATTGAATCAAAAACGTAACAATTACGAAATAGACACAAGGTTTAAACAATCCCCATTAGTAAAGTCCAAAATAACGAATCCATTCAAAAAAAAGACGGGAGAAATAACAAAGCTTGATGAAAATCATTATGAGGAGAAAAATAGAGGCAGGAAAATAACACATTATAAATCAAAATTCAAAAAGAAAAAAAAAACTAATAATAGTAAATACAATAATTACAGAGAATCAGAAGATAATGACGGGAATAATGAACCGCAACCTGATTAGATAAAATCCCCGTATGGACATCTCATATTCAATACTGGAACAATAAATATACCAATTAATTACGAATATCACTACCTTACGGTAAACATAACAAAACTGAAGAAACTTATGTAAGCCCTATAGAAAGAGCTAACTACTTCAAAGAAGTAATTCAAATACAATATTTAGTAGACAAGCTCACAAGAGAAATAAACGGGCTGAAAATAGCCAAACGCAGTAAGAGAGGATTAATAAACATAGTCGGTACAGCCTATAAATACTTATTTGGAACATTGGACCAAGAAGATAGGAAAGAACTAGAAAGCAAAATAGACAGTCTAGCCGAAAATAGTATCCAGACCAACGAGTTAAACCTAGTGATAGAAACGATAAATAAAGGAATGGAGGCCATAAATAATTTAAACGAAGAAAGAAATAAAAACCAACAATTAGAAATTTTGATATTTAGCCTCCAACACTTTACAGAATACGTTGAGGATATAGAGTTGGGTATGCAGCTATCTAGACTTGGTATATTCAACCCAAAATTATTAAAGCAAGATAATTTGAAACATGTAAATTCTGAGAAAATACAGCACATTAAAACTCCAACATGGCTAAAAAGTAGATTCTAATGAAATATTAATAGTTTCCAGTATTCCAAGCAAAAGCATTAGCACCCCAATATACAAGATAATTCCCTATCCAGATGAGCACAATAATAATTTAACAGAAATAACATCTGAAGAATATTATGTTGTTGAAGATAAAGTATTCAATAAGGACAGTAGACAAGTAATAAATGACGAAGAAACTCCATCCCTATACCCAAAGGTAAACGCCTGAGGACAGGCTAATGAGAAATGCCGGGGGAGTAACATATCCATAATACCCTACACCCACACACCCATTATGTATACGTTAAGCACTGGACATATCAATAACACATTATACATATGCCCAGCACTAACCCTACCAAATGAGGATAAACAAATGATAAGATCCCCAACACCAGAGAACAAATGAATCATAAGCTGTCAACAGGAAATCACATAAATTCCAAGCTAATAGAATAAACAATTTGATTCCACGACCAAATTGAATCATAGATACCCAAGTAAACAAATTCGGCTCCCACAATCCAATCATATAAACAAGTGACCAGCCCAGATGAAAGATGATACAGATCACCAGCTGCAGGCAATCCTTTCATCGGAGCCGACAATTCCCATACGTTGGCCAACTCACGTAGGCCAACGCACCGAGAGCTAAAGCCGCGATCAGCCGAAGTGCAACCGAAGAAGAAAGCTGCAGCCGAAGATCAAAGCTTGGAATCAAAGCTCGAAAGCTTCCCAAGCTAGGCCTATTGGAAAATAGATGAAGATACAAGAATCAGTTCCGTTTGAGACTTTCAACATAAAAGTCAGGGATAACTCAGTAAACATCCATTGTATTAAATATAAGTTTGGATTAAATAAAAACATTTTTTTTTTTAAACCAAACTTCAACATTCGAATTCGAATTATATACGTGTGCCATAATTGAAACTATGCGGGGAATGATTTCACATGAAGAAAGTCTATTCGCCTGTACCTATTGCATTCTAAGCTGAGCTTTAAGTTTTAACATAACTGGGTAATCGGATGATCTTCTTGATCTCCTGCATTCCACCAATTTCTTCGAGCTATGCTAGCCAGGGCGGTATGAAAAGTATTCTTCTAGAAAGTGTACCTAACTTGTTCGATGTTTTCCTTTTTTTTCTTTTGATTTTTGAATAGTTGGACACTACAACCACAGATAATGAAACAAGACCTGCTCGAAGGTAGATTATCTGAAAGAAATGCTGCTATTTATTCTTCACCTGAATATCTTTGAGATGGAAAACTCAATCTTTTTTCCCTGCTAGGTTCACCAACTCATAATAATAGGGGCTTCTTTTTGAGAAATGCAGAAATGAAAACCGGGCTAACTTCGAACTAAACTTCTTACTCGCGTTGCTCTGGGTAAAGTTACGAGCAAAAACCTCATCACTCGTTTTAAGTTGTACGTTCCTACTCCGTAGATTATATTTCTTCGCGTTAAGCTCATGCGATTTCTTTATGTTTTTCTTAGCGTCTTGTCTTGCCAGTTGTAACATATCGGAGTGTTCTAATCGGACGTCGTTGCTTAGCAGATCCATGTTTCGCAATAGGGTATAATCTTCTCCGTTCAGAATCCTGTTCTGACCAAAAACAAGGAAATAAGGTGAATAGCCAGTACTTCGATGTACCGCTGCTTTGAGTGCACCATTGATAGCGTTCAAATTAGCGTCCCAATTGGAATGGTCACTTCCAATATAAGCGCGAATGGCTGCCAGAACCGATCTGTTTAATCGTTCACTAGCATTGGCCTGAGGAGAATATATAGCCGTACACCGATGTGTAATGCCAAAACTTGTAAGAAAAGCTTCGAAAAACTAGATTTGAACTGCGAACCATTATCCGTTAGAACAACTTCCGGCACTCCAAAGGTGTAGAATATGGAGCTTTCCAGGTATTCACACATTTTTGGTGCTGTGAACTTCTTTAGAGGGCTAAGAAAATGGAATTCCGTGTTATGGTCTACTACTATAAACAACCCAATGTTTCCATTTTTAGTATTGGGGGTACGGACCTAGTAGATCTATATACAAGCATTGAAAGGTGTAGTAGCCAGCACAAAAATATAGGGGAATTGTTTATCTTCTTTCGTCTCGTGAGACCCCTAGTGATCTTTCGAATGATCAAGCTTTAGCCGCTCTTAAGGTTGGATAAAAAACTTAAGCGCTCTTAAGGGCTCGCGCACACTATAGCAGAAAGCGGAGTTGAAATCGGCGCTGAAATCGGAGCTGAAAGCTGAGCTGATCTGAGAGCTTTTTCTGGCAGAATCAGCTTGCAGGTGCGTACATTGTCGGCTGATCTGATTGCTGAAAGCTGAAAGCCATAGCTTCCCTTTGTCTCTCTCCTTAAGTTGCATCAAATGTTATCATTATAATTATATTATTATATTATTAATTAATTATTAAATCACAGCAAGTACAGCAGCCAGACGGAAGTTTTCTTCGTTTTTTTAATTTCGTGTATTTCAACCACATTTTCGTTGTGTATTGTATTCGTATTACTTTTATTTTACGAATTATTATTATATTTTTCAATTATTCATTTTTTTTTTATAACAAAAACATTTTGGTCTTTTGAGCGTTTACTGTACTTGGGGACATAGTATATTATATTTATTATTGACATATGAAAAAGGTCAATAATACAACTTTTGCCCAATTTATCTGATATCGCCTTCCAGAAATTATAGAAATTAAACGATTTGAATGATTTTTAAATAATCCCGCTTATTCCCTAGCGCTGGGTTAGCCGCAATTTCGCTTAACAGTGTTTCGCAGCCCATTTTCTTTCACCAATGAACCAATTCACTTGAACAGAATCAGCAATCAGCTTGCTGAAAAAACAAACATGCTTGATCGATCAAACTAAGCTGAGCTGATTTCAGCGAGCTTCTTCAGCTGTCAGCTCAGCTCAGTCAGCAATGTGCGCACTTGCACCGGTGCAGTGTGTTTGTTTTTTCAGAGCTTAGAAATAAGCTTGCAGCTACAGTGTGCGCGAGCCCTAAGTCCGAACGCCCACGCACACATACAAGCGACGGACAGTGGGAAGCATAGACGGCAATCGTACGATTGCACAGTTAAGCTATGCTGTGCATTAGACGATCGTCTAATGCTGCTTCGAATGTTCTAGATCATACGATTGCACAGTTAGTAAAAAGCTCAAAAGCTCTGCTGCACACGCTACTCAGCCCATCGTCTATTACTACTTTGAACAATAGAAGAAAGTTGACCGATCTGTAAAGACGTGGTTATTCCCGAGTGCGAGCAACATACATATATATAGTGCTGTCCGGAAAATATATATTTCCACATATACATATATGCTGGAAGCATATAATTACAAGTGCCGTGCAGTCCAGTGGTCAGTGAATAACAAGATTTAAGTGCAGATATATTTGGGAAAAAAGATATGTTTTCATATTATTGCCGTGCACGTGCTGACATAACCTATGTTGCAGGGAAGTGTACCTAAGCTGTCCCATCGCGGTATTGTCTCGAGAAGACTACCCTAGGAGCTGGCTTTGGCGAACAGTTGTCGAGGTTTCTCCAACTCCAGCCATAATTCATCTCTTCTGGACCTTATATTACCACCGAGTTCGGAATCTCCAAAGATCCAAGTGGAGCAGATCAGCCTCAATCGCCAAGAATATTTAGTGCTGCTCAGTCATAAATCACTAAATATAGGCTTGGCAGAAGATTCGTCAGTACGGCCAGAAAACATATACATCGCACCTGGTGACCTCTAACCAACTTCAGGCGGTCAAGAGTCTACAAAGCAGCAGCACGTGATCGAGTTTCGTCCAATTTACTTTTAATTCATTATCAAGTTCCAACGCATAAACATCAGCAGTTTAACGTAATGTAACTGAAACTTTATTAACACCCCTCTTTGATGTTACGCGCGTACATACCTACATACATACATATGTGTATATGCACACTAAAATTGTCTTTCGCTTGTTACCTTTTGGTTAAATTTTCGCGATAGAGCATAACAATTAAATTTCTGTCTGTATTATAAAACCAAAACAACTGGCTGATGATGACTATGAGACGGTGTTTGTAGCGTAATTGTATTGTATGCATTATATATTTATGATTTCCATATTTTAAACAGCTGCGGTCAACATCTACGACATCATTGGGCCCAACGATCGGCGTAAGAGAATAACGCCAGAGTGAGTAATTATGTACAGCGAAAAGTAGTTTGGTCAAAAGAGCCAATAGGCTTAAACGTGTAGATATGCATACAATGTATGATGATTGAAACCCGTCTGCTCAGTGTGTGAAATGCACCCCAGTCTGATCTAGCTTTTGTTTACGATTTCGATTCTTATTCTCTCGTTTTTTATACCCGATACTCAAAATGAGTATTGGGGTATATTAGATTTGTGGTGAAAATGGATGTGTGTAACGTCCAGAAGGAAGCGTTTCCGACTCCATAAAGTATATATATTCTTGATCAGCATCAATAGCCGAGTCGATTGAGCCATGTCTGTCTGTCCGTCCGTCCGTCTGTCCGTCTGTCCGTCCCTATTAGCGCCTAGTGCTCAGAGACTATAAGAGCTAGAGCAACGACATTTTGAATCTAGACTTCTGTAATATGTCACTATTACACTCTGTTACTCTTACTGTTACTAGTTTATTTAAAAATTTTGTCCCACTCCCTTCTGCCCCTACAAAGGACGAAAATCTGTAGCATCCACACTTTTGAAGATACGAGAAAATTAAAAAACACAATCATAGAGAATGACCATATCTACCAGATTGCCGAATCTGAATCAAATCGAATCATTATTATAACCAAAAGGAACAAATCAAACTGCAGTGGCTACGGAGCGCCCGACGACACGTTCTGACTGATTTTCTGTCTCTCTCGCACGCACTCTTTGTCGTTTAATGTAGCAATACTGACTATGTATCGGGTATAAATGTAGAGTTGCGGTCGGAGCAGCAACTCACAACGTTCCCCCTCGTTTTATATATATATCTATACCCTAATGTTTTTCATGCTTTAAAATAATGAATTTATAACTAAACTTATATACTAATTAGGATTAAGGAAATATTACCTACAAATTAAAACCTAAGTCAATTGTTGTGTTGTATGGTAGGGTGGGTACAGAAGAGAGGGACAATCAACACCTAGGTACTCTCTAAATAGAAATGGTTCAGTAGGGCTTTTATTTGGCATGTCGGCGCTATCAGCATTTCAGTTTACTTTGTTTTTGTATAATCACTTATAGTTTTCCGTAAAGTGCACTATTTAAATGTAGTGGAGTACGATAGTACAATTAGGTGAGGAAGAACCCCGACCATCCTGCGAGCTAGACCCGAGCCTAGTAAGAGTGCACACGACCAAACCTATTTGTACGCCGTCCTTTAAGTTCAGTCATAGTCATCTGCTGATATCGAGGGCCTATATATCTGTCCTATACATAGTCCATAGGCTAAGAAAATAAAACAGTTCGAATTTACAACTCTACTTATCACCATCAACATTTGGTCCTTCGGGCCGGATTGATTATTGATCAGGAGAATAGAAGTCGCATCAACAGCTGTCGAACTCAAAGTGACTCAATCTTTCCGGCGGCTGTCCTTTTTTTATGCGCCGATGGAGTGTCCTTTTAGTGCGTAATGCCTGTGCTTGCGTGAATAGCTACTCTTAACGCTGGTTCCGATCTGAGCGATTGGTATACCCGTTTGTCTTCTGTGTATAGGAAATGCTAGATATTCCTTCCGTTTATTTTCCTTGATTTACTTTTTGTTTTATTTATTAATTTTCTGCGTTTTTATTACGTATTTCTATGATGAATAATAATTGATTATAATTTTTTGCTTAACATATTATTTTTTGAAATTTACGTATATTCATTTTCTCCTTCTTCCTTCTCCCTTCGTGAAAATGGTGATTAATGTGGTCCCCGACGGTCCTGCGCCTAGGCAGTGAAGTTTCGGGTGATCTTTCTACTGATGCAAAACGGGATCGTGGTATGTGAGAGACCCTACGTCGGCCGTGCTGGCGTCTCCTTTGTTGTTGTACTGGATGTTGAGTTTATTTCGGTATGTTGCCGCCTTCTGATGTTGCTTCTTTCTTCCGCAAAATGGGTGCTATTTTTGCTGGTGCCGAACTGTTTCGTTCTCCGAGTCGTGGTTTTGGACTGATCACTCTCGCCTTCGTCCTTCTCTCCACCAGGTACTATTAGTGTTTGGAGAACCTTCACTTTACCTCTTCGAACCATTCTTAGGTAGATCTGTAATGGTCAGAAGCGAACAAATTGTATTAGTTTTCCTTTGTTATACATATTGAAGAGTGTTCTAAGCTACAGTTGCTTATGTCTGTCGTATGCGGTTCCATGTACTGACACGTAGCTGACACATGCAATGTAAAGCATAGACATATGTATATACATATATCTTTCGTACACCGGCTCGAGTGCGCACTGCTCTCTAACGATCTTTTATTTATTTAATTAACAATTATCTGCTAAAAATGGTTAAAGAACTAACTATAAATACAGGAGAGTATGAAAGAACAGAATTTACACATGTGCTAAGTTTAGGTGATTATAAATGTTAAGTGCTATAATCTTAAGGGATTGTTCAGTGGGATAAGGTATGACAAAAGGAGTTATAAATATGGCATATTACCCTTAAAGGTTCATGCCGGGCATAATTATACCTACATATGGGTAAGGGGATTGGCCTAAAAGTACGGGTAGGTCTAGATGGAACGGCAAAGTCAATCTGACCCAAGAGAGTTTGGGAGTCAACAATCCCGAGAAAGAGCTTGTGCACGAATATCATCCCATTACATATTCTGCGATGGTGCAACGACGGCAGGTCAATTAGATTTAGTCTAGATCTATTAGATGGCAAGACTCTACATGAGTCCCAGTTAAAATTACGAAGGGCAAAAATTAAAAATTGCTTTTGCACTGATTCAATAACACCCTACTGATCTTTATTCTGCGGGCTCCACACACAATAACAATACTCCAATATCGGACGTACTAACGAGATATACAGTTGTTACGTCACGTACGGGTCGTAAAACTACTTGGACCAACGCTTGATGAACGCTAAAACACCCTTAGCTTTATTTACTGTTGCGGCTATATGGCTATTAAAACACAAATATGATCAAATAGGACTCCGAAATCATTTGAACTCGAAATTCGCTCAGGACGAGCCAGATCGCCACAGCCCGGCACCTCGGGACAAACGGAGAAGTGGAAAACAGACCCCGAGCTTAGCCTACGAGTCCCTGAAATCACGAGGGGGCAGTATCACGCCAACCTCGATAACCGCCGCGGATTTACGAAGCCCACGCCAACGGAGCCAAGGCCTTCGCCCATGAGAAGGATCTTGCCGACAGCAGGAGGAAACTGCCCCACAGACGGCCATTACTACAGTCACGCCGCCCAGAAGGCGGAACGGATTCGGAAGTGGGGTACTGCCCAACATGCTAGAGCAAGTCATCGTGGGGATGGATTTCCTATGCTCCATCGACACAACGATACAGTGTGGCACCACACGCTTCCATCTCCAAAGCTACCAACGCCCCGTCTCAAAAACGCCAGTGATCACCACCAGCCAAGTACACGCCCCAGGACCCACGAACTCGAGACACCCGCCACCAACGAATCCCCCGAAACGACACGAGACACGAGAACAAAAAACAAGGAACAAAAAACACACGGCCACGACGAGTCGCACCAGCCTCAGGCCCAGTCCAAGAAACCCAAGCACAAGCAAAGCATCAAAGAAAGCGAGCCGGTCTCCCAAGGGCACCGACGCGGTTCCCCCAACGTGAGGAAAGGAATCCAGGACGCCCCTCCAGAAGACAACCAGGCCCCACCGGCGATAACCGCCACGCAGCAGCCAAGCGCTCGAGGTAACACCACCGACCGCCACCCTGGCTCGCGACTGCAACGACACCGCCATCGACACGAGTACGACCCCTATGACAGAGCCCGAACCGCAACCCCCGCGTCCTCCAAGCCAGGAACCGGAAATGGCGACAATCGCCGCACGAGACGCCAATCGGAATCCCGATGCACCTGGAGCCATCGATCGTCACCGACATCATGGAACGCCTCCCAGGCAACCCCTCGCACGGAACCGGCATGCGGCCCAGCACCACGCCTGAAGCCATGTCGGAAATCTTTATCGCCCAAACTAATCGTTGGTCCAACACTAGGATCGTCATCGAGACCCGCACGTTCGTATATCACGTTGAGTACGACGTCGCGCAAGCACCCCCCAGGACACACACGAGCACCCTACCCATGATCGACGCACCCGCTGTCGTCGCCAGCATAAGCAAATACACTCGCGAAGTCGAACCAACAAGCGCATTCGTCATTCAGTCAGGGAGGATCGTCCTGACAACCCCGACCATACTTGCGACCCAGGAATCGACAACCCGCCCGAAGATGATTCGGAACGAATCTCCGACCCATGGCCTCCCGACATCGCGCCGAAAATACAGGAATTTCTAGAACTGCCAACACTTGCAGGCCTCTGAGGGACGACAGATCTAACAGAACACACCATCGTCATGAGGGACAACCGACACATAAAACAGTGGTACTACCCGAAAACCCAGCCATGCGGCGGATCATCGACGAACAGGTCGACCAACTGATAGCGGAGGACCTAATCGAACCATCCCGGAGCCCCCACAGCCCCCCAATCGTCCTAGTCCGTAAAAAGGACGGGAGATGGCGCATGAACGCATAAATGAGCTCAATGAACTCCCGAACGCGTACCCGATGCCCAGGTTCAACTACATACTAGAACGACTCCGAAACGCACATTTCATCACAACCCTGGACCTAAAAAACGGGTGTTGGCAGATGCCGATGGCCCACGAATCCTACAAAATCATATTTTGACCGTTTTTCGTGCGAGGTTGTGGCAGGTAAATCGATATGGAAGCCAAACGGCTCCGAAGCGCAGAAAGGGCTTTTAAACTTAGGTAATAAATAGTTCAAGGAATAAATAAAAAAAATCTCGGGAAAATTTAGGGATGTATTTTTGTAAAGTCCAGTCAAAGTTGAAAAACTGCTCAAAAGTTCAGTACTAATAAATCCATATGCTCAGATACACTCAATATTATAATAATTTTCCATTTCGAGCTACCTCAATTATGTTGTTGGTTATGAATGAATATACAGGCTTGTATTTCTACCTAACTTGTCTTTTTGACCAGGTTTTGCATGCAAGAATTAGGTGTATGGAGTTCATTTTAAAACTTGCATATACCATTCCGCGAGAGGGAGAATCTTTTGACAACAGCACGCCAGCCAACAAAATACAAAAGACTAGGAAAAAACGAGGGGGAACGTTGTGAGTTGCTGCTCCGACCGCAACTCTACATTTATACCCGATACATAGTCAGTATGGGTTCATTTAACGACAAAGAGTGCGTGCGAGAGAGACAGAAAATCAGTCAGAACGTGTCGACGGGCGCTGCGTAGCCACTGCAAATTGATTTGTTACTTTTGGCTATAATAATAATCCGATCTGATTCGGATTCGGCAAAATTCAGCAATCTGGTAGATATGGCCATTCTCTATGATTGTGCGTTTTTAATTTTCTCCTATCTTCAAAATTGTGGTTGCCACAGATTTTCGTTGTCTATGGCTGCGGAAGGGGGTGGGGCGAAATTTTGAAACACACTTGTAGCAGTGAGCTCTCTGAGCAAAAAGAAATACACTTGTAACAGTGAGTTCTGCAGTGAAAAATTACAAATAGTTTTGTGATACGTGTGTGTTAGAGAGAGACAGGGCGAGAAACAATGAAATTGTTTTCTTCATTCTGGCTATAATAATAATACGATCCAATTCAGATTAAGTAGTCTAGAAGATATTGTCATTCTCTACGATTCTGCGTTTTGGTTTTCTCATATTTTTTAAAATTCTGGATGCCACAGATTTTCGTCCTTTGTGGGGGCGGAAGTGGGCGGGGGCGATGTTTTTGAAATATACTTGTAACAGTGACATATCACAGAAGTCTGGATACAAAACGTCGTTGCTCTAGCTCTTATAGTCTTTGAGCACTAGGCGCTGATAGGGATGGACAGACGGACAGACAGACATAGCTCAATCGACTCGGCTATTGATGCTGATCAAGAGTATATATACTTTACCGGGTCGGAAACGCTTCCTTCTGGACGTTACACACATCCATTTTCACCACAAATCTAATATACCCCAATACTCATTTTGAGTATCGGGTATAATTATTCAAGAAAACATTTTAGACAAACTATCACTGAAGGTGAACGGCCCCAAACAAGGATTTGGAAGCACAAACGATGGAAACTCATCACGGATATTCTTTGAGAAAAACGAAAATACTGCAGAAATAGCTGGGGTGGATATTGACATTTTCAAATTTGAATATTTTAAGCTGCAAAGAAAAAATAAATATCCGCAAGTTTGGTGAATATGCCTCGAAGACTGCAGAGCTGTTACTGAAAAATTATCCTGAAAAGAAGATAACTCCCACGCTTCATAAAATTCTGGCACATGGTCAAATTTTAATTGAACATCAGAGCCTACCAATTGGACAGATGTCAGAGGAAGCCCAGGAAACGAGAAACAAAGATTACAAAAAATACAGGAATATGAATACGTGCAAGACATTACGAATTAAGCAAAACCAAGACCTTTTTGTCATGTTGGCAGTCTCTTCAGATCCATATATTTCATCCATTAGATATGTGAGATCACAAAATAAATCGGCAAGCAGTTATTCTTCAGAAATGATAAGTTTATTAGATATTCCTCCCACTAAACAGGAAGTAGAGGATTATTTTACAGAAACAAAAAATTCAACCAACTTTCAAATTAAAAAAAAATATTTTTTTTATACCCGATACTCAAAATGAGTATTGGGGTATATTAGATTTGTGGTGAAAATGGATGTGTGTAACGTCCAGAAGGAACCGTTTCCGACCCCATAAAGTATATATATTCTTGATCAGCATCAATAGCCGAGTCGATTGAGCCATGTCTGTCTGTCCGTCTGTCCGTCTGTCCGTCCGTCCGTCCGTCTGTCCGTCTGTCCGTCTGTCCGTCCCTATCAGCGCCTAGTGCTCAAAGACTATAAGAGCTAGAGCAACGACATTTTGTATCCAGACTTCTGTGATATGTCACTGCTACAATTGTATTTCAAAACTTCGCCCCGCCCACTTCCGCCCCCACAAAGGACGAAAATCTGTGGCAGCCACAATTTTAAAGATACAAGAACGCATACCTAAAACGCAGTATTGTAGAGAATAACCCTATCTTCTAGACTGCTAAATCTGAATTGGATCGTATCATTATTATAGCCAGTATGAAGAAAAACAATTTCATTTTTTCTCGCCCTGTCTCTCTCTAACACACACGTATCATAGCCGGCTTTGCTTAGCGCAAAACATTAGCGCCTAGATCTCAGAGACTATAAGAGCTAGAGCAACCAAATTTGGTATCCACACTCCTGAAATATCGGACCTTGACGAGTTTGTTTCAAAATTTCGTCGCGCCCCTTCCGGCCCCGCAAAGGACGAAAATCTGGAGCATCCACAGATCTCAGAGACTATTAGACCTGACTGTCGAGCTCTCACTGCTACAAAACTATTTGTAATTTTCACTGCAGAACTCACTGTTGATAGCTCACTGCTTCAAAATTTCGCCCCACCCCGTTCCGCAACCATAAACAACGAAAATCTGTGGCAACCACCATTTTGAAGATAGGAGAAAATTAAAAACGCAGAATCATAGAGAATGGCCATATCTACCAGATTGCCGAATCTTGCCGAATCCGAATAAGATCGGATTATTATTATAGCCAAAAGTAACAAATCAATTTATAGTGGCTACGCAGCGCCCGTCGACACGTTCTGACTGATTTTCTGTCTCTCTCGCACGCACTCTATGTCGTTTAATGTAGCCATACTGACTATGTATCGGGTATAAATGTAGAGTTGCGGTCGCAGCAGCAACTCACAACGTTCCCCCTCGTTTTATTTAAATTTTTTAATATTAGGTTAAGTTAAAAATTAAATAAAAATTAGTATTTTATAGTAAAAAAAACTACTACAAGTACTTTATCGATAAAAAAAAAAAATTTGAGCATTTTACATAGGAAAATATGCACCGGCAACAAAGTTCAACTTTAACCCATTATTGTGAAGCTTTTAGACATTGTAGCATAATTTACTTAAGCAGATTACATTTTGAAAGATTTTTCTTTCAAATGCAGTTTGTTTCATGAAGATATCTTTATTTTTTCAGAAGTTATTAATTTAGCAAGCTGAAACGTCGGAATTCCCCACTGTGCGCCGGCGCAGCGGATGCTCTTTTCCGCAATCTCAGCGGAAAATCCTCGATAAATAGCGCCAGCACGGGCTCAAAGCTACCACAAGAGACGCAACTTTCGAAATGAACGCCATACCAGAAGCCCAAATCGAGACAGTTGAGATCATTGATCTCACGGAAGATGCTGACGCCGAAGAACCCGAGTCGTCCACGGACTCAGAGAGCGAGACCAAAACACGCGCCGACTCCCCAAACCGCCGATTAAGCACGCCTGGTCACGCGGACTTCCCCCACTCCGAACCGAACGACCGACCAGACGCGGTTTTCCGGGTTCATCAGCCGAGTTCATCGACCACGAAAAGATGACACCGACGCCAAGAAAGCCCAAAGAAGACCCATCATGCGAAGACCGCACAAACGCTGACCAAACACACTAGGTAACGCGAACCTCCCCCCACTCCAGACTAAGCGACGATCAGTGCAGTCTTCCGGGTTCGTCAACCGCAAGAGATGACACCGTGGAAACTCGCGACAAGCGCCAACGGCAAGCACGCTGAGTCGCCAAAATACGGATCCCACAACCAGGTCAACTCACGATCTCTGCAATAACGAAATGCGAGCCCTACGCGGAAGCACACTTTCGATCCCGCTGACACAGCGCCAGCAGGCGTATAAATAGACACCGGCTAGAACCAGAAGATAACTTACGTGGAAACCCGGCCCCAAGTACAAAATAATTATGATAAAAAATCAAACTAACTACCCGAATAATATCGGCTGCGTAAGTTAATTTCAAATCACCGAAGCACCAACACTAACCCCCACTCTACCATGACCAAGCACTAGACGAATACAAAGCACAAATAGACGAAACGATGAGGGGGGAACCAACTATTATGACCATTTAGCACTTCATTTTTTACAGTAACAAGCTCCACCCTACCATATTTCGAATGTAAAGTGGGGGGCGGAGAAACACTTTAAATCCTAATAGACACTGGGACACAAACTACATTCAACCTAAGTGGGTACCAAATCCGAAAATCAATCAATCCCTACGTATCCCTACGCTATTAACGTAGGGGGCAACGATTCAATCACACATCGTAAAATAGTCAATCTGTTCAACCATCCTGACATTCATTTCAAATTCTTTTTACTGCTAACTCTGGCATCATTTGATGCAATACTAGGCAGCGATAGCCTAAAAAATATGAGAGCTAAAATCAAGCTTAGCGAAAAAATTATGTCCATTCGAGATAACATCATTATACCCATAAAAGAGAAGGAATATGAGGATATTAATAGCATCGTTTCAAGAACAGAACATCTAACAGAGAAACAAAAAGAGGACTTAGAAAGGCTGGCTAAAACCCACCCAAATCTCTTTGCAGACCCCAACCAAATACTGATGCAACCAATGTAAGAGCAAAATTAGGACCACATAAAACACACCCGTTCTTTCCAAATTCAACCAATATCCCATGTCCCTAAAGCACGAGGTAGATAAAGCGTTGTTAAACGACAGAATAGTTCAACCCTCTAGATCGCCATACAATTCACCAGTGTGGATTGTACCCAAAAAGGCGGGCGCCTTAGGACTAAGAAAATATTAAATTCTGGATGTTGACCTGCAGTGAATGCATATTTCAAGTGGCGATGCAATTACTGCACCATCAATTGGCCTGTGCAACAACAGCAGAAGGCTGTTATGCGCGGATCCCAGGCAAAACGCAGCCCTCTTCCAGCCCAACCGACCGAGGGCGCTGCCACGACGCGCGGCGCGTTAACCAAACCGAATGCGAACATGCAGGAAAGATAGCTGCTAGACTAATATTAGTGATTTAAGAAGAGGAAGAAATTTAGTTGTAGATATTATACGGTAGATGAATTATAATCCGAGCATAAGATCCTAAACGGTTCATGCAGGGAATAATTCGATCTACAAAACGGAAGGGTCAACGGTAAAGTTTATCTATCTATCTACGTCGCCCTGGATCAAGTTGTGTACAAAAATCACACCAATCATTTTTTTACGACTAACTAAGGATGGAAGGTCTGTTAAAAGCAATCTACTAGGATAAGATGGCAGTCTCACACTTGCATAAGAGATAAAGCCGCGCAGAGCAAAAAAAAATAAAGTTTTTCCGATTGCAAGCGAGAATGAAATGAAAAGTACTTACACTGGACACAGAGCTTAACACCATCTGCATACATGAGTAATCGAGAATTTGTTAATACCGAAGGCAAGTCATTAATAAAGAGTGTAAAAGGAAGGGGCCTAGATGGCTGCCATGTGGTACTCCCGAAGATACCTTAACTGGCGAAGAGAGGGAGTTTTAGAAGAGGACTCTCTGAGACCTGGAACAAAGGTAGCTAGAAATCCATCTCAGGAGGTTGGGAGGAAACCCTAAAAGGTCAAGCTTATAAGCCATAAGGGAATGGTTTACAGAGTCGAGTGCTTTACTAAAGTCGGTGTAAATAACATCCGTCTGTAAGTTACATTGAAAGCCTTTAATGATGAAAGAGGTAAACTCTAACAAGTTCGTGGTGGTTGATCGCCGCCTTATAAATCCATGCTGAGTTGGAGATATAAGTGACTTGCAGAGATGTTGCAAGTGCGGAGTTAAAACCTTCTCAAACATTTTAAGAATAACGGATAGCTCTGATATACCTCTATATTTTTTTGCATCAGCCTTGCTACCTTTTTTTATGGACAGGAATTATAAACGACTCCTTCCTTCCTGGCATAAAACGCTAGTCCCCTCGATAAAACATCAGCCAAGTATGGACCTTCAGGCCAAATATGCAGCGGACAAGCGGACAGACGGTCAAACACGGGTTGGGAAGTCAACCCAAACGTCGGTGGGAAACGTGACTGCTACCACCGGCGGGCACGGGGAGGAGCAATTCTCTGCGTGTGGCGGGGGAGCAGGCCATGTCAGTTGTAACACTACTGCCACAAAAACGACGCGTTGCAGGATAAGCCGCTCGGGTGCCGCTGTCGAGACAGACTCGGACCTGGAGAGCTTGCTATCCATAAGCAAGACCGAAGAGGAAAGCCTTCTCCGATCGCCGAAACCAGGTACCAGCTTCCTGCGTATGGAAAGGGATGAAGGTTCCAGGGGAGGGGATGAAGGCTAAGGCCCTCAAGTTAGTATTGCCTAGGTATACATTCTCGAGATTTTTGTATCAATCAGTTTTTGGCAATTACAACATATTTTGATTTTTAGAATTTATTCCCAGCCTATTCTCTTTTGCCCATTTCTCCAATTAAGGAAAGCATTTTGTTAGACGTATTGACACAAAGGTTTATGTCATTAACGGTACTACTAACATAAATTTGGACGTCATCAGCATATAAATGTACTTCACAGTCAGACAAGACACTAGGTAGATCATTAATATATATGGAAAACAGTAAAGGGGCCTAGTACTGATCCTGAGGGATTCCTCGTGTAAGAAACCTAAAAAGTGAAAGCATATGTGGTAAAAAAAATATATATATGTAAGAAGGAGGCCAACTGGCCTATTGGGGGCAGCAGGGGAATAAGCAACAGCAGTAATAAAGCAGCAGCAGAGGAACAGCTGATGAGCAGCAACAGCAGTAGTAACAGCAGCAGCAACAGCAGTAGTAACAGCAGCAGAGAAACAGCGAAAAGAGAAGAAGAAGCAGTCGGAAAGAGAGAATCGCAGCCAGACGTAACTTAAGCCGCAGCAGCAGAAATCAGCCGAGATTAAGCAGTATTAACCTCACAAATTATTGTTCTCACTCATCAGACTACCGCGATTAATAATATCAATAAACTATTCTTAAATAATATCTTACATTTGGGGGCTCAACCGGTCGCGCGTACTGCCTGTGTAAAGTGAAAAAAAAAATCAAAATTGTGTGTCTCATGTCTCAGAAGCCGGCAGCAGACGAAGCGAGACAGCGAGTGAGTGAAAAGAAGAACCGAGAAAAAAAGGGTTGTTTCAAGCCGGCTGCCCGCAAAAGTATTGCGCAGTAGAATTATAATGGAAAATACAAGTGGACCACCAGCCGGGAATATGCAGCAAAACGAAGGCCCAAGTGGATCAGGGCAAACAGGGAGCAATCGCCAGAAAAACGCGAACGAGGAAGCGATGAGGTCAACACTCCTAGAAGAAAACACACAGACGCTCCAACAGCTGGTTCAACTGCTCTCGATGAAAATAAATGCTGATGAAATAGACAAGAAAAATTATGCAAAGCTGGTAGTGGAAAATTTTGCCAAAATTATTCCAGAATTCAACGGAGAAAAATATGTCGGTACAGCAGTGGTTTATTAATTTCTGAGCTAAACGCTGAAGCATACGGACTAAATGACAAACAAAAATACGTGCAAGCCCGAGCAAAAATGACAGGTACAGCCGCTCTTTTTCTCGAGTCCACAGCAGTGTATGAGTACGGCCAATTGCGTCACCAACTTTTACAGGAGTTCGAGTGTGAGCGTTTATGCAGTGCGCAAATTCACAATCAATTGTCTCTGCGAGTGAAGATTGCCGGCGAAAGTTTTCACGAATATATACTGCAGATGAAACGCATTGCTGCACGTGGGACAACAGACACGGAGTCGGTGATTCGATACATTGTCGACGGACTGAATTTAAAAACGGATTACAAGTACACCTTGTATGGATGCAGCTCATACAAGCAGCTGCGAGAGAAGTACGAAATCTACGAAAGAACGCTCGCGGTTGATGGGGTTTGGCCCCGAAACAAAAAGACTCACAGCCGTTCGGAAAGAAGTCCAATTTCACCAAATATGAAAGGGAAGCAACACTGCTACAATTGTGGATCCCAGGAGCATCTACGCAAAGGACTGCCGAGCTGCATTAAAGAAAGTGTTCCGCTGCAATCAGACTGACACATGTCTAAGGATTGCCCGAGTGCTGCTGCCGTAAACGTTGCATACGAGGGGAAAAACGCCTGAAGTCTCTAAAATTAACGACGTGCAAGTCAAGGGGCTCATAGACACCGGTGCAGATGTTTCCCTATTAAAGATGTCAGTGTTCGGAAAAATTAGTGGTGTCCATCTGCAAGCCAGTTCGTCAACTCTGAGGGGACTTGGAAACAACATCACACGCTCCGCTGGGCAGTTTACGGCAGAAGTAGAGATCGACGGAATGCGTTTGGCACACAAATTCCTTGTTGCTTGGACACGACTTTATATCCAAGTTCACAATGACATCAACGCCAGGAGGATATAAGTTTTTCTGCCGGGGAGGAAACTGTGGACACCAAACAGATAAGTATTTACAACGTGGTCGAAGCAAATACTGATATACACGTTCCATCGCAGCGTTCAAAGATGCCGTCCAATCAATGATTCAAGGACTTTACTGAAAAGAAGCAGACTGCAGTGTGCCCGATCATGCTGAAGATCGTGCCGGACGAGAAAATAGCGCCGTTTCGACATTCGCCAAGTCGAGTGGCCATCAGCGAAGCCGACGTTGTCAAGCAGCAGATCGATGAATGGGCCAACTGGGATAATACGACGCTCATCATCAAATTTCGCCAGTCGGACTGTAATTGTCAGAAAAAGGATGGGAGCAGCCGGGTCTGCGTGGACTATCGTCAGTTGAACAAGATGGTCTTGAAAGACTGCTTTCCCGTTCCAATCGTTGAAGAGGTGCTGGAAAAACTGGAAAATGCGAGGTGTTCACCATCATGGACTTAGAAAATGGGTTCTTCCACGTTCCTGTGGAGAGAGCAGCAAAAATATACGGCGTTCATAACGAAGGAAGGCCTCTTTGAGTTCAACCGTGCGCCTTTCGGTTTTCACAATTCGCCAGCAGTTTTCATCCGTTTTTTAAGCTTTGTATTTCAAAACCTTATAAATGAAAACATTCTTGACCTGTACATGGACGATATCGTTATACACGCTGAAACCGCCGACGAATGCCTGGGGAAGCTGAAGAAGGTTTTGGATGCAGCAGCTGAATACGGGCTGAAGATTAAGTGGAAGAAGTGCCGATTTCTGCAGTCGACCATTACATTTTTTTGGGTCATCAAGTTGGAGGTGAAATCAAGCCTGGATTGGGAAAACCGAAGCCGTCAACAAGTTCCCGATGCCGAAAACATAAAGGCTGTGCAGTCGTTTTTAGGATTAACTGGGTTTTTTCCGTAAATTCATAAAAAATTCGCTAATCGCCAAACCACTGACCAATCTGCTGCGAAAAGATGTCCCGACAAAATGAGCCTGGAGGCAGCGGGCGTTTGCTACATTAAAAGGAAGCATTGGTGAAAAGAGCCGGTCTTGAAACTTTATCGCAGAATGCAAAACCGAGATACACTGATGCGTCAAAGGACGGGTTTGCAGCGGCGTTGTTACAATGGCACGAAGGACAATTGCATCCGATCTTATTCTGGAGTAAGAAAACCTCGGACTCTGAAGCACGACAGCATAGCTATATACAGGAAGCCAAAGCAATTTTCTAGCGTGCAAAAAATTTCGACAGTACATATTTGGAACCAACTTTAAGCTCGTAACAGTTGCGCTGCTTTCAAGCAAACGTTAAGCAAGAAGGACGTTCCGCAGGAGGAGTAGCCAATGGGTCCTGTACCTGCAGGACTACGACTTTGAAGTGGAACACAGACCAGGAGAACGGCTGGAAGCATGTGGATTGCCTGAGTAGGTACCCAATTGATGTCATGATGGTATCTTCGGAAGTCACAGCAAAATTAGAAAGCCCAGCAGGAGGATACGATGATCAAAGCGGTTTCCGGAATTTTGAAAAGTAAACCCTATGACAACTTTAAGTTGAAGCTGGTCTCGTATACAAGGTGGTGCAAGGCGGATTTGCTGGCCATACCGAAGTCATTGGAAATAATAACCGACGCTCACAACGCAGGACGCTTTGCCGCTCAAAAACAATGCATACCGTGCAGCAGAGCTATTGGATTCCACATCTGGAAGGAAAAGTAATGCAGATCATAGGAAACTATATGAAATGTATAATCTACAACAAAAGCTTGGCAAAAAGGGGATTTCTGCATCAAATCGACAAAGGATCACAGCCGCTGTATACTATACATGTGGATCCTGCCTTGGGCCTATGGATTCTACTTCAAAGCAGTACAAATTACATCTTCGCAATGGTTGATAGCTTCAGTAAGTTCGTATGGATGTATCCCACAAAATCAACAGGAGCAGACGAAATTCTCAAGAAGTTAAAGGGAGTGGTCTGATGTATTTGGAAATCCAGCGCATAGTAAGCGATCGTGGGGCAGCATTTACATCTTCAAGCTTTGAGGGAGTTTGTCAGGGAAAGAACATCGAACACGTGTGGAGCACCACAGGGGTACCAAGAGGAAACGGACAAATTGAACGCGTAAACCGATCTATTCTGAGCATCATTTCAAATTGTCATCGGAGGAACCTGGAAGATGGTATAAGTTCGTACCGCGAGTTCAGAGAGCTATTAACCAGGGACCGTAATCATTATAAGTTATATAATAAAATTTTTTGGTAATGATCATATTTCAATTTTTTACGATTTTCTTCACAGATAATCATTACTTTTGAGTAATTTGATGAAACTTAGACATCATTGTTCTTGATCAAAAAAAATAAAACTCAAAAATATTGATTATCTATGATTTTTATATTTTCGCTTAAAATAAGACTCAACAGGGAATTTACGGCTTCTGTGTTAGAATGCTCGCCAATATTATTGCATATCCTTGTCAAAGGACCACAAAGCTACCCCTGCGCTAAAATTTTCTTTATGAAAATACATTAAAAATTTGTGTTATTTTTGGTTTTGTTGTCGAAATACGTTTAATTAATAGAAGTATTGTTAATTTTACAAAAAGTAATTTCGACAATGATTCATCCGCAGGTTGCATCTCTGATCAGTGAGCATCATTTTGAAGATGCCGAAAATGATCTCTCAACACTAACTTGAGTCGCAGGAACTGGAGTGCACCACTTTGGCCAGCTGGTATAAGTTAGGGAAACATTATCGATGCTCCCTCCCAATACTCCATAATATTGGAGGTCAAGCAAATTGACTTTGGGGTATAGTCGTTAATTTCGGCATATCCTTTCTTGTTGAATCTGCTCGCTCTCCATCCCTCAGTTTCGTCTTCTGAAGCTACCTCAATAGTTTGCAAAACTCGTTCAATAGCGAGCAGGTGTTTGAGTTTTGCGATGTACCGAACAGAAGTTGTCGCGCTTGAGCTGCTTGAGCAAGGCTGTGCTATTGCACTAGTCTGAAATATTAATTTTTAATATGTTATGTTATTATGTATATAAAATGATATAAATACTAACAGGTTCTTTCAAATTAAAAGCTGCAAGAAAAGCTGCTTTAACTAGGCGGAATACAATTACGCTTGCGACCCATCTTGAAACGCGACTAGAATAATCACCAAAAACTAAGTATCAATGCATTAACACTCGCGGCTTAAGATAAGCAATTCTAAAAGTAGATAAATAAATTGCATAGGCGTAGTCAAGCGCAAGTAAGTCTTCATCAAAGTCTTCTTCCCCCCTCAGGTACGACTATGAAAACTAGCTTTCCTTATCTTTTTTATTTGTTATTGATACATAACAGCAGTTGCCGATCGGAAGCTGGTGTTTGTTATAACTGTAGTTTCAATAAATACAAATATATATATTTACATAAATAACACAAATAAATGCTGGAGATTTATTTTGAGCGAAATATAATATATAAAATTTAATATAAATATCAATTTATTATTTTTTAAATGTGTTTTCATAAAGAAAATTTTAGCGCAGGGGGGTAACTTTGTGGTCCTTTGACAAGGATATGCAATAATATTGGCGAGCATTCTAACACAGAAGCCGTAAATTCCTGTTGAGTTTTATTTTTAAGCGAAAAAATAAAATCATAGATAATCAATATTTTTGAGTTTATTTTTTTTGATCAAGAACAATGATAAAGTCTAAGTTTCATCAAATTACTCAAAAAGTAATGATTATCTGTGAAGAAAATCGTAAAAAACAAAAGTATACAAATCATGGCGGCAATGCAAGTTGTACAAAATAAAGATTTTTGGTGTAAATAGTGTTTTCTAGGTCCATTAAAAGTAAAGAGATTTTTATTAAAAAAAAAAAAATAATGATTATTTACGGTCCCTGCTATTAACAGCACTGTTCATGTGTCTACAAACGTTCTCCATTTGAGCTGATGATCGGGGTAAAAATGCGTTGTGGACCGGATAGCGACATACTTCAGCTGATAGAAAAGGAGATGGTCGATAATTTTTGAAGACGAGAGACAGAAGATGCGACAAGAGGCAAAAGAAAAAAATATTCAGCAGGCCCAGGACAGATACAAGGAACAATTCGATAAAAAGCGGAAATGCGAGGTACGGATACAAGGTCCGGAGATCGTAGCCATACGTAGAACCTATTTGTAACCGGAAGAAAGATGGCCAGCAATTCTTGGGACCATACAGAAATAACCAACGTGAAACAGGGCGGACGATATAATGTTCGAAAAGCAGCAGACGTCGAAGGACCAAAACAATACGACCACAAGCAACGATAACATGAAACTATGGAGCTTTCTGTAGAAAACGAGGACGCATGGTCATCAGGGACTGATGACTAATCAGGATGACCGAGTGTAAAGAAAAGTGGGCCAACTGGCCTATTGAGGGCAGCAGGGAATAAGCAACAGCAGTAATAACAGCAGCAGAGGAACGCTGATGAGCAGCAACAGCAGTAGTAACAGCAGCAGCAACAGCAGTAGTAACAGCGGCAGAGAGCAGCGAAGCGAAGAAGAAGCAGTCGGAAAAGAGAATCGCAGCCAGACGTAACTTAAGCCGCAGCAGCAGGAAATCAGCCGAGATTAAGCGGTAACCTCACAAATTATTGTTCTCACTCATCAGACTACCGCGATTAATAATATCAATAAACTATTCTTAAATAATATCTTACATATATCCTACGTAAAAGCTGCAGGACACTCTTTAGCAAGGAGCCAAAAGCGATAACAGGGAGAAACACTGATTGGACTATAAAATCAGTCTAACTATAAAAACAAGAAAAACTTTTAAGAGACTTGTCGGGATACGAGGACAACTAGTATACTCAGATGCTGTCAGATCACAAACCATGCTGACCATAAATCTATGAAGTAAAGTAGTGGCATACGCGGACGACGTTGCAATTATCTTCTCGCGGAAATACCCCCACACACTGTGCGACTAATTGACCGCAAAGCTTGCTCGACTGTAAGAATGGACCAGAATCGTGCGGACTGCGGTAAGTCCCTCGAAAACGGAACTCGTGTTATTCACAAAATAAATACAAGGCCTGGCTCCCCAATTCAATGACAGTGCCAGTTACTTAGGGTTGGTAATTGACAGAAAGCTAAAAGTGAAACCTGAACGTCAAAAAAGAGTGAAAGAAGGCAACGAGAGTGGCTTAAAAATGGGGCATAGACATAGTCCAATGGATATATCTGGAAATAGTAAGACCTATGCTACTCCACGGGTTGCAGTGTGGTGGCCGTCCTATCAAAAATGACGATCACCAAAAACTGCTCAAGGGTTCAGCGAACTTCCGCCCCTATGCATCAGTGAAATCTTCGCACCACTCGAAATGATGCGATCTTATGCCTCAGAGCCTTGACCGCAGGGTGAAAACTGTTTTAAAACTGCTGAATGAGTCTCCGAGGCGCAAAAGGTCACTCCGCGGGATCTGCAAGTGCCAATAGTCGCTCAGCCGCTCGTTGCCGAAATCGGACTCCGACCACTCAAAGTGTACAGCAGCTGATTTCGTTTGCCACCCCAAGGGCAACGACAGCTGCTGGCGATGCAGATTCGGTTGCCGAATTCATCGCTTCGAGAATGTGCAGCCAAGTACGTCTGCAGCGTCCGTGTCCGTAGTGTCTGCAAGCTCACTAGTTGTCCCGTCCATCCCGATCCCACCAGTAAATAGACGTTCCCGGACCTCCGGATGTGCCACCACAGGTACTAGGCCTGTTTGCTCAATCCACTGGTGGGAGTCCACCAAAACGACAAGTTTTGTCTCACGCTGGCCCTGACCTCACATCGAATGATGTAATCGCTTTTATTCAAAGCAGAATAAAAGCGTGAGGGTTTAAAAGGTGGAGAAGTTTAATTTCTCTTATGCCAGGGGAGATATCTTCATTCAAGATAAGTGTCTCCCCAACTCACTTTGACACCATTTGCTCTGCCAATTTGGCTAGAGCATTTGGTGGTGAAGGAGTTCAAGGCTAAGAAGAAAAATAGGCCCCCCTGCTTACTTACAAATCATCCCAATGCGCTATCCTCATCTTCCCGTCCTGCTTCCACCCATCCAAAAACTAACTTCTCTTAGTAACCTCTTAGTAACCTATCAGAATGTAAGAGGCTTGCGTAGTAAGCTCAGCATTCTTTTCCGGGATAGTGTTGCATTTGCTTCCCACGTTATTCTGTTTACTGAAGCCTGGTTAAAGCCGGACATTCTTAGTTCCGAGGTTTTGGCAGGTCGGTACACAACTTTTAGAAAGGACCGTTAGTCTCGACGTGCAGGGGGTTCTAATTGCAGTGGACTCTTACTTCACGTCGGAACACTTCACAGTCAAGTTCAACAGGAACTGGAATTCCTGTGTGTAAAACTGATTCTTCCCGCTTTCGCTATATTCATTACTTGCTTATATATTCCACCTTCTTCGGATATCTCAATTTATGAGCAGCACTTGTCCGCTTTAACCGCTGTTTCTTCCTCGCTATCAGATAAAGATCATATGATAGTTCTTGGTGACTTCAACTTGCCAGGAACTGTTTGGTCTTCGGTAAACGAGTCTAGTATCCTAGTGCCCGTGTCACGACATGACTTTGTTGACGGCTTGCTTAACCTGTCTCTGTCTCAAGTCAATCATGGGAAAAATTCCTTGGGTCGATTGCTTGATCTGTGCTTTGTATCGGATCCGACCATGGTGTTGTTAACCCGAGCCCTTCTGCTCACTATACCTGAAGACGCCTACCATCCTACTTTCCAGGTGTCGCTAGATATAGGACCAACTGTATTGGATCGGTCGAGTAGACTATCTGAACGTGTCCACTGCTTTCGTAAAGCCGAGTTTGCGAAGCTTAATAACCTCATTAGGGATTTTGATTGGTCCGTTTTGTACTTGTGCACTGATGTCATAAAAGGCACAAACATTTTTACAATGCTCTTGGCACATTTTTGATTCTTTTGTCCCGCTTTCTTGTCCGATTAGATCTGGAAAACCCCCTTGGTTTACCAAAGAGTTATCCAGTCTAAAAAACTTAAAATCAAGACTTTATAAAAATTTCAAGAAGTGGGTTCTCCTACTTCTCACTCTCGCTATGTAATAGCTCGGTCAAACTTTTCAGTTCTTAATGCTCAATGCTATAAGAACTACCTATCTCGATGCAGGATACGTTTTCTCAGGACCCTAAACAGTTTTACTGCTTCGTAAACAGTAAGCGTTGTAATACGTCGGCAAATAATGATCAGGCAATTGCCGATCTTTTTGCCCAATTTTCAAACCACCTATTCTGAGGAAAGCTACTCTGGTCATCCGTACCCATACGGTTTACCGAGGTCGAACGGCATTTTCAGTCCCTTGTTAAATGAATGTTCTCTACTTCATGATCTTCGACTAGTTAAGCCGGTGTTTTCACCGGGTCAGACGGGGTTCAGGTTGTGTACTCAGGTACTGCGCCGAGGCTCTGTGTGGACCTTTGCTTAAACTATTCACCCTGTCCATTGATTCTTCTTGCTTCCCCGATCTGGAAGGAATCGTTTATAATTCCTCTCCATAAAAAGGTAGCAAGTCTGATGCAAAATTATAGAGGTATAGCAAAGTTATCCGCTATTCCTAAAATGTTTGAGAAGGTTTTAACTCCGCACTTGCAACATCTCTGCAAGTCACTTATATCTCCAACTCAGCATGGATTTATAAGGCGGCGATCAACCACCACGAACTTGTTAGAGTTTACCTCTTTCATTATTAAATGCTTTCAAGGTAACTTACAGACGGATGTAATTTACACCGACTTCAGTAAAGCATTCGACTCTGTAAACCATTCCTTCTAGCACATAAACTTGACCTTTTAGGGTTTCCGCCCAACCTCCTGAGATGGATTTCTAGCTATCTTTGTTCCAGGTCTCAAAGAGTCCTCTTCAAAACTCCCTCTCTTCACCAGTAAAGGTTTCTTCGGGAGTACCACAGGGCAGCCATCTAGGCCCCTTACTCTTCACACTCTGTATTAATGACTTTCCTTCGATATTAACATACTCTCGAGTACTCATGTATGCCGATGATGTTAAACTCTGTGTCCAGTATAAGGACATTTCATTTCATTCTCGCTTGCAATCCGATCTCAATAACTTTCAGTCATGGTGCTGTGCAAACTTGTTACACCTTAATGCCTCGAAATGCAAAGTAATGAAATTTCATCGTTCTAGCCCTTGTTGGCTACCTATACCCTATGTGGCGGTTCTCTTGAGAGTATTACCCTGGTGAATGATCTTGGTGTCTTATTAGACGCAAAGTTAAAGTTTTCGAACACATTTCTACCATGGTAAATAAGGCCATGGGCGAGCTTGGGTTTATAAAGAGGTAGTCAAAAGAATTTGACGACCCCTATATAACAAAGACTCTCTACTTTTTACTCTTTGCTCTGCGGGGCCTTAACTGGGATGCGGGTGTAAGACTCCCATCTTACTCTAGTAGACTACTATTAGTAAACCTCCCATCCTTAGTTAACCGTAGAAAAATGATTGGTGTGATATTTATGCACAACTTGATCGGGTGACATAGACAGCCCTGATCTGTTGAGCCCATAAACTTCACGATTCCTATTAGACTGACTAGAAATTTTATACCGTTGTTCCTTCCACTTTGTAGATCGAATTATTCCTTGCATGAACCGTTTAGGGTCTTATGCTCGGATTATAATTCCTCTACCATATTATATCCACCACTAATTCTCTTCCTCTTATTAAATTACTAATCCTTACACACCTTTCTAGTAATTAGTAATTGTAGTGGTATTTGTATTTTGATTGCATGCTTAGTTTCTTAGTAAGTTTAGTGCTAATTTTCCTCGAATGTTAGTCTAACAGCTATCTTTCCTGCATGTTCGCGTTCGGTTCGGCTATGCGCCGCGCGTCGTCGGCAGCGCCCTCGGTCGGTTGGGTGGGAGGAGGGCTGCGTTTTGCCTGGGATCCGCGCGTAACAGCCTTCTGCTGGTTTCACACGGGCCACTTGACGGTGCAGTAACTGCATCGCCTCTTGAAAGATGCAGTCATTGCATGTCAACGTCCAATACAAACGTCTAAGAGACTCCGACCAATAGGTACCGCAGCCCACAGGTCACTCATCCATATTAAACAACAGCCATATCGTCCCAGAAAAAAACGGACTCAGAAAACCTCACAGAGACGAATGGTTCAAAGGACTCAAGGGCCCAGATGTGCCATAAACATCTTTTCAGGTGGATCAAAGCTGGAAAACAAAGTCAAAGGAGGAATCTACTCCGAACAGCTTTACATACGGCACTCCTTCAGGCTCCCAAATCACTGTAGCATTTATCACAACTTAGATAAACATTTATAGTGACAGCCAAGCTGCGATCAAATTCCTAAACGCGATTTCCTTGAACTTGGCCACCGTGGCAGACTGCCGCAGATCTCTTCACGAGATGTCTCAGCAGTTTGCTATCAGCCTTATATGGGTCCTGGGCTACCGGGACATTGAGGGCAACTTTATAGCAGACGAGTAGAATCCTCTTTCTCAAGACAAGGAGGATATTCCAATGCCGCTGGCCACCTGTAAACTTATCATAAAAGAGCAATACAAGAAGGACTAATAGACGATATGTGGCATTTAGTGCCACGGCAAACATGGCCGCCCGTAGACAGGAAGCGCACCTCTGAGCTCTGCAAACTTGGCAGAAACAGCGCAGTCACATGTTCCCTCAAAGGACATTGACTAATCCTAAACTAAACATCCACGCGAACAGGATGGGTACCCTATATAATGACTTTTGCCGTAGCTGCAGAGACGAAGAAGAGGAGGAGACGGTGCTCCTTTCCAGCTCTCAGCAAATAAAGGCTACAATATTTGGGCTCGCCCTTCTTAACCGACTTGCAAAACCGACCAAGATTGCAAAATTTTTAAGAGCATCCGGATGGGATAACTGTTGACACCATGTTTCATAAGGCAGGAAAGGAAAACCCAAGCGGTGCCACAACGGGCCTAAACCAGCCCAAATGTGACGGGCTCCTAGCGAGCCAATTAAAACACTTAATTATGAGTACGGCATATCAGTGGACCGACGCGTAACGAAAGAACAAAACGATTTGTAAGTTCGCGTATTCGGATCGGCAACATTGTTTAAAACCGAGTTGAAATAATTTGTTCACTTCGCATACCGATAGAGTTTTCAAATTAATCCCACACACTACAATTGAAAATATAATTCCTACGTTTATACTTTATATTTTACTTACATTTCTATATAAACTTTGATCGTTGATTTTTTAAAAATTTCCATTCCGAAAAATTTTGTGTAACTAATCAATCAAGACGCCCTGTACTAAATATAGCAAAACAGGGATAGGAGGGCGACCGAGAAGCCAGACAACAACAAAGACTAATACAAAGACAAGGGGAACACCAACAGCATAGGAATATTGCCAGTCAGAGGAAATGGTGACTCTTATTACCCAGATCATAAACAAACAGCTACCTACATTAATAGTGCAGTTGAATAAGCCAACGGAGGACTTTTTGAATGTCCCGGATCAAGGAATCAGTGCAAAACATAGAGCTAAGTTAACAGATTTGGATAAAGTACCGGAAGTAGTTAAATGCATTCGGGAATTCTCAGACGACCCTTGTTATTGAAAAATATACAAATACAAGGCACGCAGCCTCTTATACAATACAGCGCACACCAACACACTCCTGATGTTTGAGACTTCTCTTCGGTAAACTGAGACTCCTCTGGACAATCACTGTAATTCAGTGATTAGTCAGCTCTCACTGCACTCGGTCGTGTTTTCACTATGTCGCTTTATTACTGCTCGGAATGCAATCCGGACGTCACTGCCGCTCAGCTTCGTTGCTTTGAGGCTGTCGGCTGTTCTTCTTGCGTTTGCCGTGCCGCCGAGCGTTTCATCTGACGTGCATCGATTTGCATGCAGATGCAGTTAAACTCTTAACAAATCTGCCTAATTTATTATGGCAGTGTGATAACGGTGTGGTGGTGAATGACTCGCATTCGAAAATAGACGAGCT